>JAHKKF010497596.1:0-20453 GCA_019740295.1 Labeo calbasu | reverse complement strand
GATCTGCAAGGAGGAATGGCAGAGGATCCCCAAATTCAGGTGTGAAAAACTTGTTGCATCTTTCCCAAAAAGACTCATGGCTGTATTAGATCAAAAGGTTGCTTCTACTAAATACTGAGCAAATGGTCTGAATACTTAGGACCATGTGATATTTCAGTTTTTCTTTTTTAATAAATCTGCAAAAATGTCAACAATTCTGTGTTTTTCTGTCAATATGGGGTGCTGTGTGTACATTAATGAGGAAAAAAAAAGAACTTAAATGATTTTAGCAAATGGCTGCAATACAACAAAGAGTGAAAAATTTAAGGGGGTCTGAGTACTTTCCGTACCCACTGTATCTTGTTATTTTGTCTTCTATTTGTCATTGTGGTTGTGGTTTAAAATATAATTACAGCCTAATATAAAACAGCTCTGTTCTGCCTGATGAACCTGAGTGTTTCTTTGTCAGCAGCAGGGCTAACTTCATCTATTTTGTGTCTTTGCAGGCTCTTATATTATTTGTCCTCTCCAGCATCAGGACAGGCTGATCATTAGTGACACAATACAGAACGGCTGTTTCCTCCCTGCATGTGGGTCCAACCTCAGAGTAACCAAAGTCCTCAAAGTGTTGTGCAGCAGCGGAGACCTGACTGCCCTCTTTCGGCGTAATGAAGTCTGTGTAAACGTACAACAAAGAAGTCACCTCATCAGAGCGAGGTATTTCCTGAGAGACAGGAGTAGTTGGAGTAAATAGGTATTATTTATATGCATGTAGACAAATTATATACATGAATCATTCATAGAATTCCACTGGATACAAAGAGTTTGTTATTTGACTTAAAGACCACATAAAATTACTACTATTGCTACTATTACTTTTTTTTAGGTGAGACATTTACTTTACAGCCTGAACCATGATTTGTTACTAGTCAAAAGCAGGTGGTAACAGGATGAAAATTCTTATTTTGAAGAGCATTTTATTGGATGAAAAATTGTCCACACCCATAAAGTGCAAGGCAAGTAAACAATATTGTTTGCTTAAAGCTAAACAATCTGCTTAAAGATAATTTTGTACATGAGGCATTTAAGCTAAAAGGCATGGAATAACAAATGTTTTTATTTTTATGGGATCTTTAAGTATAATAATAATAAATGGTAACCATTTTAATGTCCATCAAAGTGTGTACCGAAATCATTATTTATCTAGTTATGCGTTTTTGTGCATTACCTTATAAATTCCATGAACATTGTCTGCATCCCCTGTGTAATAAAGAGTGAGGTTATAAGATACTGTATAATATTAGGTGCAGCTCAGAAAAAAAGTACTTTTTTTTTTTTTTTTTTACCTTCATCTGTAGTTCTGCACTTTTCTACTCTTTGTCCTTAAAAATGTAACAAATGTAAAATAGACTACACAAATTATCATTTGACAGGCCATTATGCCACGTATTTAAAGATAGACCTAAGTTCTCAGTTTTTTGTCTGTGGTTCATACTGCTTCTCTTTTTCTGAGAATATTTTGGTGAGAACTGAGTGGAAAAAAATTGGGGTGGGAGGAAAAAATATTCTTCAAATTTTTTGCGTTCCCTTAAAGAAACTTTGCATTCCCTCACAAAACTTTTGCGTGATCTCGCAAAACGAATGTGTTCTTTATGATTAATTATTCATTATTTTCTCTCGCAAATAATTTGCATTCTCTCACAAATCCATTTGAATTCGGTCAATCACTTCCTGTTTACTTTACAGCTTGCAGTGGTTCATACAGCTCTGTACGTTCACAATGTAGCGGTTCATAGAGTTTTATTTTGAACTTGGACTCAAGTATAAAGAAATACAGTCATTGCTTAGTTCAAGGCATGATTTTGGGACATTCTAAAACACTTAATGTAAAACAGCAAATTCAGTACACACCTTATTAATACAGCATACAGACAAGCAGAATAGCCAAGAATATGAGCATAACCCGCTAAATTCCACATTAAGCATTATATCTTCATAGAAAGAAAATGCTTTGTTAATGTATTAAGACGGTGGCCGAACTCGGTATACAGTTTATTAAAGCAGTAAGCCCCAAGTAGTCGTGGTTTACAGTGAATTAATAACAGCAATGTGAGGCACGACATGAGGCAGAGTTCATAGGGCTTATTGCTTTTATAAAACGGTTATCCCGTATACGTAGTAAAGTTTCACAAAATAAAACAGAGCAAATAAAGTAATATTATTAATAAGGTTATTAATATTAAAATTAGTATTAAGAGTATTTATTAATACTGAATTTGGGCCTCCAAATGCCAGTGTTGTAGTACATTAAACCACATTAAACATTTTACAATGTCCCAACTCTGTGCCTTGAACTAAGCACTGGCTGTATTTCTTTACTTGAGTCCAAGTTCAAAATAAAACTTTATGAACCACTCCATTATGAATGTACGGAGGTGTATGAACCACTAACTTACAAGCTGTTACGTAAACAGGAAGTGTTCGTCCAAACTCAACTGATTTTGCAAGAGAACGCAAAAGTTTTGCAAGGGAGAAATAAATAAAAAATAAACGAAATATTTTTCTCCGACCCTGAATTTTTTCCACTTACCCTAAATTTTTTTCCACCACAATGTCCCTTTAGGGGCTCTGTACTGAACAGAATATTACAATCTGGCATCACAGCTGTATGTCCCGTAATCGGAGTTGATTATGTTGCTGATGTGTAGAGTTTGGTTCTTCTCACTGAATGAGTGTCTGTGTTTCTCTAATATAGGGACTCCATCTCTCTTACACATCAGATGCAGAAATAAACCGCTTACTTTACATTTGAGAGTCACAGATGTGTTGGAGGTCCAGGAGACTACAATTTCTGCTGCTTTTGGAGGGTCTTAAAATAAAATGTTAATGAGAATACAGCAAAATTAAATGAATTCTACGTGAATAATCTTGACTCTGATATGTCTGACTTACATTCAATAATTAATGTAAAGTTTAGGCGTTTTGTAGTTCCGTTTTTTAGAACTAGTTTCCATGAAGACTCCTTCATCCTTTGCTGTAACGTTCTCCAGAATGAGGGTGTTATTGTTTAAATGGAAATGAGCCATCCCACAACAATTACTGTATGAAGCATTGAATGTGGTGTTTATTTTTTTAAAACATAGACATGTTATTGATCCGTTTCGTTTGGTCCATTCCACTGTCTTCAGAGAATCAGCAACATGTTGATCATATTTCTCTGTATAAGCCTGTCTTCACTTCTTTGACTTCAAATTCTCTCACTGTCAGATCAATATGTATGTTCGTTACTATCAATAAACAAATATCTCAGAGTAAAATATAAACTGCATCTTATAAATGACCATACATGTAAATGTAGTAATTGGCCTGAAGAGATTAAATTAGTCTCTTTGAGTAAACATCATATATATGTAACATATCTAGCTTTTGAAAATTACAAGTACTAGCAAAGAAAAACAGCCAA
Source organism: Labeo calbasu (assembly GCA_019740295.1). Classification (NCBI taxonomy): domain Eukaryota; kingdom Metazoa; phylum Chordata; class Actinopteri; order Cypriniformes; family Cyprinidae; genus Labeo; species Labeo calbasu. The sequence continues at coordinate 17,011 of JAHKKF010497596.1, read as the reverse complement.
ACATAAATAAAACATCCAGGCATCGTAAGTCAGGAGAAAGACTTATTGATCTAGACTTCTTGGTCTTCTTGTAGCTAAATCAGCATTAATCAAATCATTAAAATCTGTAGATGTTCTTTATATGATGTTCTTTCGTACACTCAAAACATGCCTTCTCAGAGTAAAAAATAGCCACTGACAACCACAACAGGAAAATAATAATCTCTCAGAACAAGGAAGAAGGCAGTGCTGCTCTTCTGATGGTCTAATAGACAACGCTTCATGTATATGTTTCACACAGACCAATAACTAAATCATAAAAGATACTTACTTTCGTTCAGTGTATTATTTAAATGTCTAAAATTTATTATGGTTGTGAAATCCTACTTTGCTAAATCACCAGATGCCTTGCATCTTTGTTTACTGTTGATTCAGTTGAATTAACTACTATTTTTACTGGATATTTATATAGTACTTACTGTTATTTAACAGTATATGTCCTAAAAAACTATGAAGAGTGTGATCTTGTGATACTACATATAAAGTGGCATCTGATAATGTAAGAAGTGTAATTAAACAAGAAAACCCATCATCCTCTGATTCGCAAGGAACTGGTCTTCTTTACTGAAGTGTAAAACCAGAGCAGGGGTCCAGGAAGAGTTTGGTGACCCCTGCTCTGGTTTTACACTTCAATAAAGAAGACCAGTTCCTTGCGAATTGTACAGTGAATCAGTGAGTGGACTGATGGAGTAAATGTGATGAATTTTAAAGTCACATTTCCAGTCTACAGTTTGAGGAAATATGTTTTTATTAAAACAAGTCTGCTAAACATAAACATATGAAGAATTCACACAATCTAAGATGAATGACAGACTGCAACTTTACAAGTGGTGACACAACAACTAAGAACAAAACGGGATATATGAAAATAGGCCATGAAGGAGACTTCAGTCCAATGTGAGTCTTTCTAATTCAGCGGTGGCTGTACGTGAAGCAGGCGGTGTGTCAGATTTCTGGCCCTCTGCTACAGATTTAAAGTGCTGATCACAGGAAAAATAAAATGAGCTCATCAATAATACAACCTAGAACTTTAACTACTTAATACAAATAATGCAAAACAAGTAATCAATATTTGCAGATTGTGAAAAGAGTATCGGAAACTGACCTGTGAGTTTTTGAATTCAGAGTAGAGTGTGAACAGGACGTGAAGAGAGTGAATCCGGTTTTTGTACACAGGGATGTCTAGGATTCCTGACAGGTTAACAGTCATTAATCATTACAGTAAAACCAAGAAAAGCATCAAAGATGTAATATAAGAAACATGCAACCTACCACAAATAATGTCAACATACTCCGCCAAATCACAGTCAATATCTGCGGTGGGGAGATTCACCTGATGAACAGATGGGAAAGTGAAGGCTGACATGACTGAATTTGCAGATTTCATTCATGACATTTCAATCAAGATCTAACCTTTCCTAAAAGCTCCTCAAACTCAGGCGGCCATTCTTGCATCAGGCTGTCGATATCTGGCATAGGTCTGAAGAAAAATACAAGACTCTTGTTATGAAATTACAGATGTTGTGTTCTGCTTTCTGGATGCTCATTGATCGGTGCTTGCCTTGTGTAGTGTACGGTCGCTGGAGGCTTGGACCGATGCAGCTCACTTATGCTCTCGATCCAGTTGTCTATGGCTTTAGGGTTCTTCTCTGGGTTTTCAATGCTCTTGACTTTCACTTCCTATGAAAGAGATGTGCATTACCTTCTTATTTCAGCTACCACTTTCGCTTACCAAAATCATCGAAGCACCTTAAGTCGTCTAGTGTGAGTGTGTGAACTCACAGCAACATTGTGTTGTTTGCTGTTTTCTGACAGCCACAGGGAAAGCACTGTTGGGTCAGACTGTTTAGTGCACGGCTCATCCAGAACCAGGAGACCCAGATTGTCAGTTTTTTCATCTGGTCTTGGTACCTGTGGGTTGAACAGAAAGATTCAGAAGCTGGAAATGGGACATTCATGTCCGGTTCAGATGTGAAAACTGTCACTCACTTTGAGGAAAGCATCAATGTCCCCCACAGCTGGGATGAAATCAGGAATAAATGGCTTCAGTTTGTGGTCAAGCTCTATCGTCTGTGGGGTATATCTGAAAAAAACACTCATGCAATTAATAATAAAAAAAGTAAGTATCCATGATATCTAAAAGTCAAAAGAGTGTCTGTCTTGAAAGTATTTATTTTTATTTATTTATTTTTTTTTAAATGCAATATAATTGTTATTTCCATTATAATTAATTATACTATATAAAATAATATTAAAGTTACCTAAATATTACAAATTTAAAAGTGTGAAAATATTAAATTGGCAAGAGGCAAGGGTTTGCCATTTTACTTCAAAATTGTTTAAATTTTCATAATTTCCACCGCCAACTCAATACATATTTTGAGATGTTCCTGTAGGTCTAGAATAAAAAATGATAGAATTCTCCTGTGATGTATGTATATGGGCCATTCTACAGTATTGGCCCAGAACAAAAAAAACACATTTAAAAAGCATTTAAGTATTCATATCTTAGATGTTTACTAAGATTCTTCTATTATCTATTCAATCCCACAACAATATTTAAAATATCAGTAAGCTTAATATATAGAAAATCATTATTTAGTGGGTACTTTCAATTGGGACATGGCTGTCCCGAACCCTAACCCTTAAATTTCAACTTATGAAGATGGTACTGCAATCATTTCCATTGTTGTTTTTAAAGATTTCTTTTTGATTTTGTTCAAAACTGAAGTAAAATATACATGATACTGAGTGAACTGACACATAATATATGTCCATCAAATACTTTTACTTCAAACTCACTAAATTTCAGCCTCAGCCCAATATATATATATATATATATATATATTTTTTTTTTTTTTTCGTTGCAAATTATGAAACTTTATGCCTTTTCATGTCACTACCGAAATTGTGCGTTTAAGTCCAGCCCTACATTTATGATCAAGAAATATTTATGTGTCCCTCTCTCTCATAGCTACATGGTGTAAGTAGATAGGCCCCATTTTTCTAAAATCTCAAAAAAATCTCATAAATCACATTTGAAATATTGTTAAAAGAAGATGTAAGCAAAATAGGGCAATGTAACCCTTAATAGGTTAAAGTAACTCTTCTTATTAATTTATATATTTATATATTGACCATGTTTCGGTAGTGACAAATTTGGAGAGAGGACAAATATTCCAAAGCTTTCTGAAAATACAATATGAGAATTAACTGCACAATTACTAGAAATGTGTACCTTGGATATTATACAATTTGCATACAAACAAAATGTGTGGAAAATTCTGCAGAATGGCTCATATTCACTGTTAGACATTGTCAGCAAACAAACTGAATAAATAAGAGTTCTTAATGTCGACAGGGTCAAAAGTCAAAAGTTAAACGAGTTGAAGAAACACTCCTTTACATTTTAGTTTAAAGGTCATTTTACCAGATGTTCTTCTGATCTTGTTTTGCGTGCAGGTGCACATCAAATGTTATGAAGGTGTAAAGTTGATGCATGCTAACCGTGTGATGTATTGAAAGAGCTCTTTGATCTCGGCTGTCACAGGAAGATGTTCATAATCGGCTGGGTCATATGCCCTGTGAGTAATCAACCACACACACGCACACACACACACACACACACACACACATCTACGTTATATATCCACATAAAAATAATAAATTAGCTATTTGTTTTGAGTAGATATTATAACTATAATGCTCTTAATACTATTCATAAAACATATTACTGAAATGCATTGCAACTTATACAGCTTGTTCATTCTTTGATACAGTTTCACCTTAGCTAAAAGTACATGAAACATTAATATAAATTGATCTCTCTCATCTTGGCCAGCAGACGGAGATGATCAGCCCTACCCTTCTGGTGCAGATCCGGGCTCCCCTTCCTCCTCATCAGACTCTGTGTCATCAGAGTCATCATCGTCGTCATCCTCATCGTCGTCATCCTCCTCATCCTCTTCATCATTCTGATTAGTAGTACGGACACCAGATGGCGGCTCTTTCTTTCTCTGCTATCAGATGTGAACAGGTCATTCAATCTTCATTTTATCCATTCACCAAATATGAGTTAGTGAACTTACTTTAGTGTCCTCTTCTAGTTTATCCCCAGCAAAAGTGGCCATGGCACTTGGCTTCTGCCTGCCCGTCCTCCTGGAAACTGAAATAAACACATAATGGCATGAAAAACAGTTGAGGAATGGAAGGTGGAATGTAAAGAGGTGATGAACAGTCTGACCTATCTGTCTCGGGGATGGTGTGTGCACACTGGCCGCCTCCTCTGCATTCACCTCAAAACTCTCGTCGTATGGCTGGTTGGTTGTGAGCTGAATCTGTTTGCAGATATTATTTGCACTTTTTAGTTTTTACTAAAACAGGGTCTCAAACCCAAAGAAGATGTCTACCTAGATTGTATTTGTAGGACTCACAGTGATACCAAAACCCTGTTGACTCAGAACATGTCTATGATGCCCTAAGTAGGCAGCATGCTAGGTTTAGAAACACTGCCTATGAAGTAACGTTAAATCTTTTCCAGCTGGTTTAAGTTAGCTGTTTTGCTGTACGGAACTATTATAACCTACCAAAAGCCGTTTTAGCTAGCAACTAGTAACCATTATCGACACGTAACGTCGTGGCATGGTGAATTATTCAGTTTTTTTGACAAATGTGACACATAAACATTAAAGAATAGCAGTTTTACTGTAGCTTAGTGTTTGATACGCGCTGCATTGATTTACAAGCTACACTGTATAGCGAGCCATAAAATACACCACATTTGTGTCTTATATAAATTCTTACGTATTCAACGTAGTATGCAAGATTAAAATGTTGACATTTGCGCGATAATAATAACAAACCTTTTGTCGCTCAGACCTCTCCATGAAAACACGGTGTACGGTTGTCAAGGAAACTTGATCTCGCGAGATGTTCAGCGGAAGTGCGCGTGAGTTTGTTAAACACATTTTTATGCAATGGCAAGAGAACATGAGATACTACGTAGTCACAATATTAACAACTTTAGCTGCCAGAAAAAAAAGATACTTTACTTTTAGTGGCTTAAAAATGATGTAGATTTTTGTATCGTTTTAAAAAGTCCTTTGTAATTTGATTTGCAAAGCCCTCTCTTTTATGTATATGTGACTCTAGACCACAAAACCAGTCATAAGGGTAAATTTTTTTTATGAAAAAACTTAAAGATGAATAAATAAGCTTTACATTGATGTATGGTTTGTTAGGACAGGACAATATTTGACCGAGATACAACTATCTGAAAGCTGGAATCTGAGGGTGCAAAAATAAATAAATAAATATTGAGAAAATCGCCTTTAAATGTGTCCAAATTAAGTCCTTAGCAATGTATATTACCAATCAAAAATTAAGTTTGGATATATTTACTTATGGAAATTTACTAAATATTTTAATAAAACATGATCTTTACTTAATATCCTACTGATTTCTGGCAGAAAAGAAAAATCTATAATTTTGAACCATACAATGTATTTTTGGCTATTGCTACAAATATATCCGTGCTACTTAAGACTGGTTTTGTGGTTCAGGGTCACATATGTTTTTTTTTTTCCCAGTAAAATAAATAATTGCATGATGTACTCCCTGCTGAAATAAACAGCTAAAACCAACCTAAGCTTCCAGCCTGTTCTTAGCTGGTTAGCAGGCTGGTTTTAGCTGGATTTTGGCCACTTCCTTAGCTGGTCAGGCTGGGTGAACAGCGGAAACAACCAGCTACTTCCAGCTTAAACCAGCTAAGACCAGCCAACCAACTGTTTTTTACATTCTAAAAAAAAAAACCCACACACATCAGAAACATTGTACATCCAACATTTCTATTATACCCCTGTTTCGTGTTAATAAAAATTTCTAAATCCATCCAAAAGAATCTTAAGTAAATGCAACGATGAAACAAATGCAAAATTATTTCTCCAGTTCACAAAAGAAAATATAAGATGTTCAGCTTTAATGACGCCTGTCTGATACCTAATTGAATGGCTTTAGAAAAGTCTTTTTAAGTTCTGAAAGTTAAATGTTAAACCTGAATAGTTCACACATGCGTCATTGAGAAACCGTGTGGTTTTCTTCAGTCTGTTGAGATGTGGCGGGAGATAGAAAAACTAAAAACCATTATGTAACTAGGTGGGCATAACATTAACTAGTTCAATTAACATTCTCATTGTGGTTGTTTTTAACTGTGACACTAAAACAGCTTGAGTGAATAGTATACTGTAAAGCTGAGATTCGTAATTTGAGTCACAAGGTTAAGCAGAGCTTGAGAAGACTCTCATTGGTTTCATAAACATGCTAAAATGTCATCCACAATGATAAAAGGGGAACTCTTCAGTTCAGTTAAGGGTCAGCATTTCAAAAGTTTAGCCTGTTTCAACATATTGAGCCATGGTTTTGTAGGTATAACAGGTTCAAGTTGCAAAAAGGTGAGTCTGGCACCTTTGAGCTTCTTGGTGCTTGTCAGAGACATACAGCATTTCAAGGCGTCATGGATCAGCTCTTGAGAACAGGATGTGGTTTGTGCTGGTTCAGCTGTTTAGCTTTGCAAACTTTTCAAATCGGTTTAGCAAACTAGACACTATTGAAGGTATGCATATATGAAGGCAGTATTGTTCAGACTTTTGATATGCAACTACAAAATATTTCTGGCATGCTTTGGCCTCTGCAATGTCAAATACTGTGTAAATATTTCATTTTTATTAATTCATGACAAATTAAGATGTCAACAAACATCTGAGATAACACAACAAAATACAACGTAATTACAAGTCAATGATGTTTTACATTTATTAATGACACTTTTACAAGCGTTTGACATTGATTATTGTTGGTTAGTTTTTTAAATGGTTGCAATACTAATTAAATATCATACATAAATTATTAAGGGATGCAAAATAAAGTTGTGCAAGTTGTCTTCTACAGTGTGCCCATGGCAGCTGAATTCAAAGCATGAAAAGGCCACAGTCTTGAAGTGCGAGGTCTTAAATGTTATCACCCACTGTGGCTTTGATATTTTCCACTTTATGCAGATCTGATCTTGCAGACTACACAGATGAAGACATTCTGAACAAGCTGTCATCCTGCTCTCCGCTATCCGGCCTACAAATAAACACCAAGAAGAGGATTTGCACAGGTTAATTTGGATTTGTTCAAAGGCCCGTTTTAGTGTAGAGATATCTGACCCTAGATCAGCACTTTTTCTTTTAATACGAACTCCAGTCCAGCTCTCAAACGTTCCTCTTGGTGTTAATGAGCAGATCTCTGTTGAATTCAGCCTCCAGATTCCCAGCTCCACTCTTTCCTCCAGGAGGATCCGTTATCAGAGTGAGTTTGTTGAACACTCCACGGCCAAAATAGTCAGCAATGACTGAGAAGCCGTCATTAGAGCATTTGAGCTATGAGACAGAGAGAACTTTAGTCAACACATGCAACTTTGATCAATTCAAAATGTCCTGCGGGAGAAAAATCAGTACCTGTCTGTGGAAATGGTCGTGCAGATCTCGTTTCTGATCTTGCGCACGCAACATGTCCATCACTTTTCTGTTCTCAGGGGTGCAAGTGGGGCACTCGGCCTCGCTTTCTGCAAAGCTCTCTAGGCAGTGCTGATGGAAAGAGTGGCCGCACAGGAAGTGCACAGATGGCAGCTCTAGCGGGCTGTTGCACATGCTGCACTTGGTCTTCTGAAAGATTTTTGCACTGAAAGAGCAATGCATTTTTTGTAAACATACAGTGACACTGCTAGAATCCTTTCTGTTGTAATGACTTTGACTAAAGAATGAATCCTTGATTCTCTCACCAGGTTTTAAGTTCCTGTATCTCAGACCGAAGATGGGCTGTCTCTTCTCTATACTGTCGAATCTTCCTTTCATCCTCCTCAATCTGCTGAGTCTCCCTCTCTAGTTTATTTATCAGGTAATCTTTTATGACTGAGAGAGATGCTGTGGAATTATGCGCCAAAGTCTGCACCACTGCAACACAAACATTCACATGTGACCCTGGATCACAAAACCAGTCATAAGGGGCATTTTTATATACATTAATATACTATTTAAGCTTTCCATTGATGTATGGTTTGTTAGGATAGGACAATATTTGGATGAGAGACAACCATTTGAAAATCTGGAATCTGAGGTTGCAAAAAGAAAAATAATAAAATAAATACTGAGAAACGTCCAAATGAAGCCCTTAGCAATGCATATTACTAATCAAAAATTAAGTTTAGATACATACGGTAGGAAATTTACAAAATATCTTCATGGAACATGATATTTACTTCATATCCTTATGATATTTGGCAATAAATATTGTAATTGATCATTTTGACCCATACAATGTATTGTTGGCTTTTGCTACAAATATACATGTGCGACTTCTGACTGGTTTTGTGGTCCAGGATTACATATAAGGTCAAAATCATGTTGAACAGTATGGACAACACTGCAATTCTATGATCTAAAGTTCACTGAAAGGTGACGGACTTGGTTAACAACATTCTACATCACAACCCCCCAAAACTTAAATGTGTTAAAAGCTCACGCAGTCATGATTACATGTGTGAAAACACAACGGAGGTGTGACCAGCACCTGCTTTTTTTGTTTTCTTTTTACTCACCCAGAAGTGGAGGCATCAAGTTATTATCATCAATATGCTGCAGGACTTCACTAATATAGGCCTTGCAGTTTTCTTCTTTGCGTGCAAAGTAGCCCAGAGCCTGTTCCCACAAACAGACCTCACTATCCCCATAGCGTTTACAGGCTTCCACGACTTTCCCGTACTCCTCATTCTGCATGTGGTAATGCATAATCTGCTGGTACCTGCAGAAACAGGCCATTCTGTCACTTAGGTTTATGTTATTAATAGATTAAATCGAAATGTAATGCAAATGTAGATGCAATCAGTAATTGTGGTCTGTTGTCACACAAAGCTGTAGTATTGCTGTAGAAGACTTGTAGAAGTGGTGTAGACAACTTTTGTAGCATGTTTTAATTAGGTGAGATTGACAGTGATTAGAAATAGTGCTTACAGCTTCCCCTTTTCATATAGATAAAGCACTCCTTCCTTGAAGTTGTGCATCTGGCAGAGCACCAGGGCCTTGTCAAACACAGTGTGGTCGCTCCTCAGAAGGGACAGTGCTGCCTCCTGCAGGACTTTCTTCTTCTGTCAAATAAAAGATAGAAGGAGAGAAGGGCTTCCTACAGTGTATGCTTTTATAACAGCAAGCAACTGAAATTTACCCCCCAAAAAGCCAATAAAAAATGGCCTTGAGATTATATTTTATAATGCAGCGTGATGGCTACATGGAGTCTGTATACTTTTTTCCTAGGGATGCACTGATATTAAAATTCTGGCGATTATCGATACACTGATAATTATTTATTTTATTGACTCATTTATCTAAATAATTATACACCACCGGTCAAAAGCTTTTTAGTGTTTTTTAACATTAACACCAAGCCTGCATTTATTTGATCCAAGGTACAGCAAAACAGTAAAATTGTGAAATATTTTTACTATTTGAAATAACTTTTCTCTTTGAATACATTTAAAAATGTAATTACTTCCTGTAATTACAAAGCTGAATTTTTAGCATCATTACTCGTCACATGATCCTTTAGAAATAATTCTAATATTCTGATTTGCTGCTCAAAACATTTATTATTATTACTACTATTGTAAATAATATAATGTTGAAAACAGCTGTGTAGAATTTTTTTTTTTTTTTCAGGTTTCTTTGATGAATAGAAAGTTTAGAAGAACAGCATTTATCTGAAATAGAAATCTTTTGTAACATTATAAATGTCTTCATCATCACTTTTTCAATTTAAAGCATCCTTGTTAAATAAAAGTATTAATTTATATCATTTATTCCCCCTGCCTCTAAGCTTTTGCATGCTATAATGTGTATAATGTTACAAAAGCTTTTTATTTTAGATAAATACTGATTTTTGGATCTTTCTATTCATCAGAATCCTACAAACTGTTTCAAATATTGATAATTAATAATAATGTTTACTGAGCATCAGATCAGAATATTAGAATGATTTCTGAAGGATCGTGACACTGAAGACTGGAGTAATGATTCTGAAAATGTAGCTTTGATCACAGGAATAAATTACATTTTAAAATACATTCAAAATGAAAACAAATATTGTAAATATATTTTTTAAATATTTCTATAGTAAAAATATTTCAAAATGTTACTGTTTTTGCTGTGGATCAAATAAATGCAGGCTTGGTGAAAAGAGTCTTCTTTAAAAAAACATTAAATATAACTCTAAAAAAATAAATAAATAATAGTGATAATAATATCATTGGACTTTATTTATTTAGCTTTTTTAAAATAAAATAATAAATAAAATAAAGTGCAGTAATACTATTACATTTTAAAATAAAATGGAATATTAAATAAAAATACAATTATTTTATAGTAAACTTGAAAAAAGATTACCTTTTTTATATGTATTTTCATCACTTTCAAACCTAAATTAGCAAGCTTTTATTTTGACGGGTTGCCTGTCAAATACGCATTCCCGCTGGGTTTAGCACTCTCAACTGAAGAGTGTTCAGTGAAGAGTGTCAGTGAATGAAATGTCACATTTTTGCATTGTGCTTTGAAAACAGCAGCAAATGGCCTAGAACTATGCTTTCCGTTCCAATTGAAATTTTATAGAGTTTTACAGTTTGTCAATCTAAAATAGTAATTGTGCATTAACAGCCGTCAACCATGTCGGTATGCAAATGCAAATTACACAGTGCATTTTCTTATTTTGGTCGCACATGCGGACCCGTGGACCGCTTATGTGCACCCCTGATTATAATGTACTATAGTATAGTACAGCATTATAATGTAAAGTATGAAACAGATTTTCATTTTCAGATTTGGGAATCTTCTAAATTGTCTTAAATATGGTAAAATAAGTTTTATGGAGTACCACACTTCTTTTAACTGCCTAAAATCATAATCAAATTAGCAAAAATATCTTCTAAATAAGTCAAATTCTTCAGAAATGCAGAGCTCTCTTTCAGCTTTTTCAGGTGTAGATGTTGTCAAAAATAACATAATGAGACATATGTGTGGTATGTGTACAGACTGCATAAAGCATGTTTTTACCCCTGAGTCCTGCTCATGTGCCCAGTCCTGTAGTCTGAGCTCTAGCAGAGTGTCATAGACTCCCTCAGGTGAGAATGGATCCACCTCGATCATGTGTTCCAGGAACGCTCGCAGCTCTCGTGGGTTATTGGCAAAGACTGGGATGAACTCCTCTGGATTGGCCTGTAAAAAGGTAAGAAAATGTTGAGATAAAAATCACAAATCATGTCGACAATGTCAGATTATTTGAAGGTGCTAATACTATTTCAAATTAATGACCTTGTTTTCCACAGGCCTGTCCAGACTGTCTCTGTCGGTTGAGTCTTTGCTGGGGTGATAGTCAGTGCAGAGGTGCTTCAAGAGGATGGTGGTGCTTTCAGGCACGTGGTGCATTAGAATTTTTCCATAGCGCTTCATATTACTCTCTGCCTGATCAAATGGCAACCTTCCTATGTAGCGTAAAGCCTCCTGATAATTCTGAAAAGGTTACAAAAAAGGAGAATTGTCTTAAATAAACTCATTAAAAAGCATTATTTATGCATCATAACAAAATCATATGTTCACCTTCAAATCCTCTAGCTGGATCTTTAGATACCATTCATGGTGCATGTGTCTCTCTGCCAAAAACACAGCGTGACTGTGATAACCGGCCTGACGTAACACCTTGATGGCAATTTCAACATCGAAATGCACCTCACTTTCATTGCTCTACATTCAGAGGTATAAAAAGCATTGTTAGTGGTCAAGGTGTCATTCAAAAAGCTTCAGAGCAAAGTTTTCCCATATTAATTTTTCTACAGACCTTTATGAACTCTTCCAGCTTGGAGCTGTCCTTCAGTTTGGTGTAACAGTTGAGCAGTAGAGTAGTGTGGTCAGCGTTTGCCAGCGACTGCCTGTGGAGAGCCTGTAGGTACGCCGTCAAGTTATGTATCCTCTGCGCATCCAAAAATTTACGGATTACGTATGAGGGTTCGAGCTTCCCAATGGTGCTGAGACAGACAGAAGATCAGGATGTAACCACGACTCTCTTGATTTTTAATCTAGAAATCTAAACTGCAAACCTACCGAATATATTGCTGAATAGCTCCATCATGATCCCCTTTAACGTAGAGATGGTCTCCATACTGTCTGAATATCTCAGACAAACCATCATTATCCAGATGTTGGCTTTTAGCCAAGTTAATGGCCATCACAAACAGGTTCTTCTTAAACAGCATCTAAATAATACATTTTGAATGTATATTCAATCCCGTTTTATTTAAAGTGATATTTCACCCAAAAATGAAGATTTTGTCGTTAATAACTCACCCTTATGATGTTCCAAACCGGTAAGACCTTTGTTCTTAGAACACAAAATTTACAGATAATTTACTCACCCCTTGTCATCCAAGATGTGCATGTCTTTCTTTCTATCAGTCATAAAGAAATTATGTTTTTTGAGGAAAACATCTCAGATGTTCTCTCCATATAGTGGACTTCTGTGGTGCCCGCGAGTTTGAACTTCCGGAATGCAGTTTAAATGCAGATTCAAAGGGCTCTAAACTATCCCACCCGTTTTCTCTAGCAAAACAATCAGTTATTTTATTTTTTGAAAAAAATGAATAAAAATTACAATTTATATACTTTTTAACCTCATATGCTTGTGTGAACTCTGTGTATTTCAGGTCGAAAAACTTCCAATTTATTTTCTTCTCCAACTTCAAAATCATACTACATCGCTGTTTTAACTTTTTTCTGTTTGATCTTCTTTGCACGTTCACTTTGTAAACACTGGGTCGGTACTTCTGCAGTGATGTAGGCCGATTTTGAAGTTGGAGAACAAAATGATATGGGAGTTTTTTTGACCTACCCTAACTGTCTTGAACCAGAATACACAGTTCATGCTGAGCTAAGACAAGCATTTGAGGTTAAAAAGTATATAAATTGTCAATTTTTTAGAAAATAACTACTAGATAAGACCCTTATTCAAACCCACGGGCACCACAGAAGTCCACTTTATGGAGAGAAATCCTGAAATGTTTTCCTCAAAAAACAATGTCTTAACGACTGAAGAGAGAAAGACATGAACATTGACGAGAAGGGGGTGAGTAAATTATCTGTACATTTTTGTTCTGGAAGTGAATTTCTCCTTTAATGTTATGAAGCTATGAGAATACCTTTTGTGCGCAAAGAAAACGACTTTATTCAACAATTTCTACTCTTCTGTGTCAGTCTTCGACACGTGTGCTGTCTATGCAGGGTCAGAAAGCTCTTGTATTTCATCAAAAATATCTTAATTTGTGTTCTGAAAATGAACAAAGGTCTTACAGGTTTGGAACGACATGAGGGTGAGTAATTAACAACAGAATTTTAATTTTTTAATGACCCATCCCTTTAATGATAATACCACTATACTAACCTCTAGCTTGGTCTGTGTGTCTTTTTCTTGCAGCATATATAGTGTTTTGTCTCTCGTTAGGACATAGAAAGACCCCCATTCTGCCAGAACGTCAATGACATCATCAAACACCGCACTGTATGCAATGAACTTGTTGTCCAGGTCATAAATGGTCAAGATGTGTTTTTCTGTAGGGGACGTTTGTCTGCTACCATAATCGGATCTGTACAAATGAAATGTGAAAAAAAGTGAATGCACATTACATAAAAAAACTTAAAGCAAGAAAAGTATAGATAATCTTACTTGCTGGGTGATTTGTTATTGTCTGTGAGCAGCAGCAGGTATCCTCTGTGCCAGTGAGTCAGAAGCTTGTGCCCGTCAAAAGCAAAACAGGGTCCTCTCTCATCGGGCTGGTACAAATACACACAGTCATCTCCAGCTACTATGAACTGGGAGTCCTGCGAGGGGTCTGTGAGTGCAGAGCAGCGGAGGGCGCAGCCGTGCGTGTCCAGTTCTATACGAGGGTACTCTTTCACTGATAATGTGTAACACTGTCAACATAAGAATATTCCTGCTTTCAGTTCGGTACATTTTTATCTGGATTTATATGGTTTTATTACAAAGCCAGAAAATCACATTCCATGTAACTGACATGTACCTGCACTTTTTCTAATGTGGCAACAAACAGGTGTGTGACTTTGCCAGCCTGTCGGAAAGCCAGGCCTGTGATTGGACAGTTGCCCTCATGGAGGCTGAGAGTTTTACTGTGTCTGTCTCTGGTGATGTCACCCTTCGTCAGCACAACACTGCCATCTGTAAAACCTGAAAATACAACACAGATATTACAGTCAACATAAAATCAAAATTGCTATTCTGGTATGTACCACTTTTCCCTAAATCCAGTCAATTATTAATGGATAAACTCCCAACTAGGGTTGCAAAAAGGTGGAAAATTTCAGGAAATTTATAAATATAAATTATTCACATATTAGAACTGATTTCAGGATATTTATTCATTTTTAGTAAATCGAAATCAAATAAATATAACTTGTTATTTGTTTATTTTGGCAAAATTAAAGTTTTCTTTTATTTTTTATTATTAGCTGCCCTCTGAAACTTTTTGAGGCATTGTGACTTTTATGAAAAATTTTTTTTTTTAAACCATATAAAAATACTAATACTCAAACCAATTCAATTCATTAAAATAAAATCTCTGAATACTTACAGTATATAGCTAGGTTTAGAATAATATTGTAAGACACGTGAGATTTCTCATTTTGGAGGAACCTTAGATTTAGATTTTCAGTTCCAGTTTTGCCCTGAGCTCCAAATAATATCTAGCCCTTTTAAAAAGACATAGACTAAAGGTCTTTGCACACGGACTGTGAAATTTCCATGTGTTTTTTCATATTCGTCATGCACAGAACGTTGTGGTGGCTCTCAAAAATTCTTGCTACTTATGCAAAGAATGCTGAAAATTTAAGCCGATCCGTTTTTTTTTTTTTTTTATGACGAACAAGGTTTTTGGAGACCGTGTGTAAACGTGATTGACACAACGTGAGGTTGTATCTATTTTTTAATGTGCGACAATTTCGGACAAGAATTTCAGACTCCGTGTGCAAGGACCTTAACAATTGTCAGTGTTATTTTAATATCATTAAGATATTAATATTTTGAATTAGTTTTTATTTTTAGATTTTCTGTTCATTTTTAGTAAGTTTTATTAATTTTTGTGTTTTTAAATATGTGCATATTGTTTTTTTTGTTTGTTTTTATTTCAGTACATCCAGTTAAACTAAATTAAAACAATTTTAACATTTTAATTATAGGGCAATTTCAGGTAATGTTTTATTTTATTGTTTATTATTATTTTTAATGGTTTTAATTTAAGTATTAAAACCCTGATTTGTGATCCAAAAAAAAAAATCCTACCTATAGCCATGAAATTAAGGTTTTCATGTACACTGAGACAAGACACTTCAGTAGGTTTGTTTCCAGGTATGGCAGGGAATATCCGGGTACACAAAGGACTGCCGCTGTCCTTCTTATCAAGGTTCCACACCTTCACCTGATGGGCAAACACATACACTTTAGAAATCAACTTACATCTCTAAAGCACACACAGATCTGCATTTGCACTGACACGCAGCTTCAGTAGACACCTGACGTGATTCTTACCAGAGGATTGATGCCAGGCTCATCCTGACCCACAGACACCAGGATGTTGTGTTGTTTCAGCTGGTACAGGTGTGTCACACGCAGCTTATAAGCCTGAAAGCTGGATAGCTGCAGGGAGCGGGTCAAAAACCAGATCTGCCCATCCATATGTGCATTACATGAGTTAAAGAAAACGGGTGCATATTGCAGTACTGAAATCATTGTATATAATCAGCCAGAAAGAACTGAATGTTGTATTTATTAAAAAAATAAATAAAATAAACACATGCAATTATCCATTTTACAAAGCAGGCTTGCTGTAACCTATTAAAACATGATACGATATTTAACTATAAACATGAAATTTACTTAGTATTATTGTTTATGAGTGTCATCATTGCTAGCTAGCCTCAAGCATGACTTCAGCATTTTAAGGATATCTCCAAGCACAATGTGTCCTCGACCTGAATCACAGGCCGATATTCCCACTGGTAGTTGGAAATTTTTTCCATTTTCGCTCGGATCTTTCACCGTTTCTTTGTCGAAAAACACAAAACGTCTCCACTGCAAGAACGCTGCCATTTTCAAAGCAGTTCTTGTTTAGCAAAATCATGTGACTCACATCACGGTCATGTGATTCGTGTCAGGATATGTTTTCTGTTGTTTTATCTGTATTCGCAATAATATATTTAAGGATGGACACAAAATACACAGATCAACTTGATAAAATGTATTTAAAGATGTAATGTATTTATTTAATGTAAATTAAACCAAAGTAAGCTGTTTTAAACCAAAATAATACATACCAAATAAAAAAATAGAAGAAAATGTAAATATTTATGTACCTATTTACATATTAAAATGGGTAAAAGACATAACACAACAAAAGTTAACTAGCGATGTCCGATTAGTGAAAGAACTGTTTTATTTGATTCGGATCTTTTCAATGAATCTCTAGAACCGGTTCGCGAATTGGACTGAACGAATCCGAGTGGTTCATGTGTCAGCAATGCACTAAATGAATGTAGGTTATCTTTCATCGTGAATGTTAAACGTAAAACATTAACACACATACACTGCCAGTCAAAAGTTTTTGAACAGTAAGATTTTGAATGTTTTTGAAAGAATTCTCTTGTGCCAAAGCAGCAATATTGTGAAATATTTTTACTATTTAAAATGCTTTCTATTTGAATATATTTTAAAATGTAATTTATTCCTGTGATCACACACACACACACACACACACATATATGTATATATATATATATATATATATATATATATATATATGTATGTATGTATGTATGTATGTATGTATGTATAT
>JAHKKF010497593.1:0-17585 GCA_019740295.1 Labeo calbasu | reverse complement strand
TGTGAGTGTGTCTGCGTTAGGATGTCTGGCAGTTTCAGGTTAACTGGTAAGTGAAGGTTGAACACTTATTAACTTTCAGTGGCTTATAATAACAGATTGAGTCAATTATGTCTACCTTCAACAAACACACAGTCAACCTCAGTGTACAATGTGCCAACTTTGACCCATACTGAATCACAGAAGACAAATCCTTAAACATTTATCATCAGAGCTTATCTTTCCAAGACTTCAAGTAAGATACACAGGCACTTGCACTTGACTTTGAGTGCACTAGATAATCGTTACCTTGACTTCAGTAATTGCTGAAGCAAACAGCGCAACACTTTCCTCTCCAAGTAAGAGAGGTCACTTCATATACGAGCGCCGCACACACATAGACTCACAGAGCTCGGCTCTATTGTGTAAGTGTCTATGAGAAACGGATGTTAGTCGACTGATGTCCTGATAAACAGGTCCATTAGATCCTTCGTTCAGCGCTGTAGGAATGAAAAACACTCTCACACCGACCAACGCCTCACACTGAAATCCCCTTCCCCAGGTCCAGTGAAAAGGTGACGAGTGATAAGCTGGAATAATCGGACAATCAGCGTTCCTTCTGTCCAAGTCGATCAATATCTGTCCAGCCGTGAATTTTCTTCCTGTTAATTGTTCTAGGTAACATTAAACAAAGAATATTTAAGCGCTAAAACGCTAAATCGAAATTGATGCAGTTTCAAATAACAATAAGTAAACGTTAAATATCAACACAATCAAAATCCATATAACAATTTTGTTAATTTTTCTAAATACATCCTTAACGAAAGTGCAACAAAAAGGTGAGATCGGAAAAAAAGATCCACACATTCTTTCACCTCCACGCAGCCGAAATCTATTCTTTATGAAAGCTGATAACGGTCAGTCTTTTGTATCTCTCTCTCCAGGTTTTGTCGCTATAAGGAGGTACGGCGTGATTATAAAAACATGTGGGATGCCGGAAGCCATAAAGTCTAAGCCCAACTCTTTGTTATGACAAGGTGTCATAGTTTAACAATTATGGCCCATATCATAATGCTGTGTCTGAACAGGTTCTCTTCCTCTCTTTCTCTCTCTCTTCTAGTAAACCTTTAGAAAACTAAAATATTTAGAAAATCTAGACCTCCCAGCTACATTGTTCTGTTTTTTAATTACTCGTCAAACTTCAAAAACACACTTCAGATTGAGAAACGTTTGGATTTGTTTTTTGCGAATCTCACTTTGCAAAAAAAAAAAAATAAAATACACAATGCAATTGGGCTGTTTAACATCTGAATACATCCTCAGCATACGTCATTTCACTTGAAAAGGCAGACTGGTGCTTCAAGAGTTCTTTGTTATCCGTAGACAGGCAAACGGTAAGTTAATTTCATAATGACTGGGTGCGTTTTTGGATGTCCAGAAGGGTGTGATATCACCAAAATAATCTTGATAGAATGAAGTGATCGCATGATTATTGTTTTGTTAGACTTAGCTTGCTGTGCTGTGTAGTGGTTCGACTCAACCCAATCCAACTCAGCTAAATTCCACTTAAAACCATTTGTCTCTAGTCCACGTCAATGCAGGCTAAATTTAAGACAGTTCATCTCTACTCAACTCAGTTTATTCCAGTCTGGTCCAATTTGCCTTAACTAATCTTAATGTATTTCAGACAAACTCAACTCAGTTGAGCTGGATTAACTTTATTTAGCTCATCTTAATTGAATCCAGCTCAGTTTGACTTAACTTTAACTCTGTTTATTCCAGTACAACTGGAACTTTAATCTCAGTTCATTTCAGACCAACTCAGTTTGCAATATAATTGAATCTAGTCAAACTCAATTCAGTTTACTCATTGAAACTCTTGATCCACCTCCAATTAAATCCACTTGTCTCTAGTATAGATCAGTGCAGAGCCATCTCTACTCAACTCAGTTTATTCCAGTATTGTTGAATTTGCATTAGTCTTACTTTATTTCAGTTTAACTCAACTCAATAAAACTAAATTTAATCCAGCTCAGTTGAATCCATTTTAACTTGATTTAACTTTAACTCCGTTTAATCCAGTACAACTCAACTCACTTTAATCTCAGTTCATTTCAGACAAACTCAGTTTACAATATAACTGAATCTAGTTAAACTCAATTCAGTTTACTCAATGAAACTCTTAATCCAATTCCATATAAACCCACGTCACTAGTCCAGATCAGCGCAGTGTGAATTTAACTCAGTCCATCTTTACTCATATCAGTTTAGTCTAATTTGCTTTAACTAATCTTAATTTATTTCAGTCCAACTCAACTCAATAAAACTAAGTTTAATCCAGATCAATTTAGCTCATTTTTAATAGATTCCAATTTTCCTTGACTTAACTTTAATTCAGTTTAATCCAATACAAATCAACTCAATTTAATCTCAGTTCAATTCAGATAAACAAATCTACTCAAACTCAATTCAGTTTACTCAATGAAGCTCTTAATCCAACTCCACTTAAATCCATGTGTCTCTAGTCCAGATCAATGCAGTCTGAATTTAACCCAGTCCATCTCTATTCAACTCAGTTTATGCCAGTCTGGTCTAATTTGCTTTAACTAATCTTAATTTATTTCAGTCCAACTCAACTCAATAAAACTACATTTAATCCAGCTCAACTTGATTCAACATTAAGTCAATTTAATCCAGTACAACTGAACTCAATTTAATCTCAGTTCAATTCAGACAAACTCAGTGTACAATATAATTAAATCCAATCAAACTCAGTTTACTCAGTGAAACTCCATTTAAATCCACTTCTCTCTAGTCCAGATCAATGCAGTCTGAATTAAATCCAGCCCATCTTTATTTATCTCAGTTTATTCCAGTCTGGTCTAATTTGCATCAACTAATCTTAATTTACTTTAACTCATCTTGATTTAAGTCAAACTCAATTTAACAAAACAAAGTTTAATACAGCTCAATTTATCTTATTTTAACTGAATCCAGCTCAACTGACTTAACTTTAACTCAATTTAATCCAGCACAACTCAACTCAATTTAATCTCAGTTCAACTCAAACTCAGTTTACATTATAATTGAAATTTACTCAATGAAACTCTTAATCCAATTTAAATCCATGTGTCTCTAGTCCAGATCAATGCAGTCTGAATTTAACCCAATCCAACTTTACTCACCTCAGTTTATTCCAGTCTAGTCTAATTTGCTTTAACTAATCTAAATTTATTTCAGTACAATTCAGCTCAACAAAACTAAATTGAATCCAGCTCAAGTTATCTCATCTTAATTGAATCCAGTTTAACTCGATTTAACTTTAAACTCAGTTTAATCCCGTACAACTCAACTCAATTTAATCTCAGTTCAATTCAGACCAGCTCAACTCAGTTTACAATATAACTGAATCCAGTCAAACTAGGTTCACTTTACTTAATAAAATCCAGTTTATCCTCGGTTTCTCTTCAAATATGAACAAAAAACTAAAAGTTGCCTTTTAAACACACAAAAATGACAAACTAACCTCAAAGAATTGGTTCAACCTTTTAAGGAAGAAAATAAAAAAAAATAAGGTAAACAGTAAAATTTTGTGGTGTGTGAATAAAAGCTGCGAATTTATGGATGTGACTCATTCTCTCTCTCTTTGAGAGTCTCTTTCTAACTGTCTTTCACTCCTCAAGCATGCAGGAATTTGTCGTCCCTCATATCCGAGTGCAAAGATACAAAATGTGTGATTATCATCATGCTTGACCGAGAGAGTGCGTGTGGGTGTGTGTGTGATCCTGGCCTGTGGTCCTTCACGCTGCAGCCAAGATACAAAAGAGCACAACACAAAAAAAACAGTGACACACACATCGAACGCAAGCGAGAATGCAGAAGGAATCTGCTATTAAAGATAGCAGAAACACCTTTAAACACTTCATTATGTCAGCCATGCAGGTGCTCTGTGTGTGTGTTCTCCACGTACCTGCTCATGTATCTGGCAGGCTGTGAGGTTGTGTTGATGGGTGGATGGAGAGATCTGGACGTGCCTTAGCCAGCTCCTGCTATCACACACGCTCCCATCCAAACCTGTCTGCTCGCCCTGAGAAAGAGAGAGAGACAAGAGAGAGATCAGTCTTTGATCTTGAACTTTTACAGATTACTGTGCAGTGACTAAAATCTCATGCCACCCACTGAGGCTTAGAAAACGGCAATACAGATAAGTCTAACTTATCGGCTCACACACTTTCTCTAAGACACACACATCTTCTTTGCACACTTCACTTCTCTCCCTCTCTCACAGACTCTTCACCTTTGCGTTTTAGCCATCAAGCGAATGTCACAAACAAAACAAAACTCTTAACTTCATCTTAAACATCACCGAGTGGCTCAGCTCACTGGCATCTGTTCAAGTAAGTTTTACACATCAACACCAGTGATTTTTTATTTTTTGTTTTTACATTGGATGAAGTGTTGTTTTGTGAACAGACAAAAAATACAAAAATACAATTTATGCATTGTAATACTGAGTTAGTAGTTAGTCTACATTTAGCTCATTAGTCCATATCCATTGCAAACAATTTTACAATGCATTTAAAATGCAAATTTTAACTAAAAACGGAAATACTTTAAAAGGTTCAAAACTGCAGATTTGACTGCAAACAAAATCATGTTGCAAAGACAAGCATATAAGACAAAGTCACAGACGTTCACGTAACAGTCTTCACATTACTACATTTTCTGCCAAAACTCTGGAAACAAAAATAACGGGGTTTCTCTTTCACAGAGCTGCCAAACTACCGTTACAGTCCGTACAAACTTTCTCTCTCGCTCTTTCCGTGATGTGAAACAAATATGAACAAATTATTAACTGAGAAAATAAAAAAAAAAACAGCTGTACTTATTTGTAAACTAAATATTTCTTTAACATTTAGCCTGTGTTTATGTAGTTTAAGGCCAAATAAGTACAACGCAGGCAAACTCACCCCTTCCCAAACAACAGTGATTCTCTCACGGTCTCTCTTATTTTTTTAAACGAAAAATAAAAACAAATAATTTGGGTTACTATGACTAGATTAAAAACAAAATGTCAGAAAATGCACAGCAAAAGTGTATTCCAATGGTCTAGAAAGAAAATGTTTTATTACTACAAAAAAATAAACTCGTAAAACTAGAAACATTTGTCAGCTGTAATAACTTTCGGTTTTATTTTCTATTGTCCTGTGATGTGAATGCATCTGCTAATTTCATTGAACAACATTCATTTAATTTGGAAAACGATGTACACAGTTGTTTAAAACAAAAATAAAACGTGAAATGTCGCTCAGAGTTTAAGTTGCAAATAAAAAGTAAAAAAAAAATCAATATTATGTCACTCAGAAAGTAAAAGCCAAGATGTACCAAAAGTACAAAATCTATAGAGGAACAAAAATAAGCGACCCGCACCGCATTTAAACGTTACGCTTCAGAGCAAAGAACCAAAGCCCTTCGTTTCGATACAATTAAACAAGTTCAAAGGTGAAGGATGAATGGACTTTTATTTGACCATTAATTCGCGGCTTGTCAGAGAGAAACGCTGATATAAGAACATAAACCGCCTACCTTATGAACTCCGCGGAAATCTCACTGGGAAGAATGAATCAATGAAACGGGAGCAAAAAACTCACAACAGCCCCGAACGAAGCTCGTACGCGACCGTCGTGTTTTGCGGCATGTATCCCTTGTCTCTTGCTGAAGAAAAAAATCGCCGCCTCTCTCCTCTAGTTTTGCTCTTATCAAGCGGACGACACGCTAAATTTCCTCGCGGACAAAAACTTTGTCCAACTTCAGTCCGTTCTTCCGCGGTTGAAAGTCCCCCAGGTGTCGGTCTGTCTGACTATAGCGGTTTTATTCACTGTCCCCCTTCCTGGCATCGGACCGCGAGTGAAAGAGTGTTGAAAATGAACAGAAGGACGGCGTGGATCGTCCACCTTCAGTGATCTGAACGTGTAGGAGTGTCTCTGTCTGTCCCGTTCGAGTGGATCCTCTCTTGTCCCATGCGAGGGAGATGCGCTGAGGAGGAGGAGGAGGAGGATGAGGAGGAGGGGGGACCTGTCTCGCGTGTCCACCGGTCGGAAGTTGCGGAGAGGCGAGGTCAGCCCGAGGTCGGGACGCGGCTGCTCGTGGATAGACCCGAATTTCCCCGCTTTGATGAAGCCATCCAGTAATCACGAAATCAGCGGCGTTTTCCCTCCCCGCTTGGGGAAGGACGCGAAAACGAGGGAGGCTTGTGCAAGTGAAAGTGCACTGAGGTGTAACTCGTGTCGATTGTTTTCTTTAAAACTAAATGACGTGCAATTAGCATTACGACTAATTTAAGAACTAACATTTTTGTTTAGCTTTAGCAGACAAAACGAGAGCTACTTTATCTTTTCAAATAATAGTTATTCGCTCATGCACGATACACCTGCTCCACACGATACAAAGAAAATAAGTCCACCTCTTTACACACAAAACAAAATAAATTATTTCACCACGCAAACTTTATGAGCAGAAAAAATAATTTTCACCATTTTAAACATCATCTCCATAAAATTAAATGCTTTTTCGTGCAGTGCAGACATTAGGTGGTTCACGTTTTGATGACATTATTTATTTTTTAAAACTAGCGAAGTATTTAAAAGACAGATTCTTCAAGTGGTTTAGCGATTTAATCGACTTTAGAACTTGAATGATCTCATTTTAAGAGTGAGACTTTTGGACTCTTGGTGTCCAGCGCAATCCACTGACGGGACTCTAATGACTCTGATGAAGATGAATATGTCTCCCTGGCCTATCTTTGACATTGAACCCAAGGTCCAGATAATGTCCATTGTTTAATGAAATCGCAGGGCAGAAGCGGAGGAAGGACAGGAAAAATCATGTGTAAATACGGCGGCCCTCGCCAAAGATTCCCATGCAGCCGCGCTCCTTGAGAACCGCAAAGAGACCCCGGTCCGCCGCGCATCGATTTCCTGCCATTCCTCGACTTGTCCATTGTTGGAAGCCTTTTTAATTTAGCCATAAATTGGGAAAGCTCAAGCTATGAGCTGTTCTATTTTCTCCCTGTCAGGATGAGGGATTTGGTTTATGATGCATTGTGTATTA
This sequence comes from Labeo calbasu, assembly GCA_019740295.1. Lineage (NCBI taxonomy): Eukaryota > Metazoa > Chordata > Actinopteri > Cypriniformes > Cyprinidae > Labeo > Labeo calbasu. The sequence goes on along the minus strand of JAHKKF010497593.1, from coordinate 10,499 downwards.
AATACAAGTAATCTGGGAAAGTGATTGCCTGGCCTCGCCGGGGTCTGATGGAGGCTGGTGATAGAGGCTCCTCAGCTGAATTGTTCTGAAAAGGAGGAAGCGATAGCAGATAAACAAAAGGGCCGGTGGTATCTGTACCAAGCCAGGGGTAACACGGGGTAAGAGAGAGCCCACGGGGCAGGGGCAACTCCTGGAGAGCCACTTCGCGCATCTCCGGTAGATGGCGTCGTGAGCCGGGTTTAAAACCTGGAAGAAAACTTTCCGCTTTCCTTGCTTTCTTCAGGAATGAAGTTGCATTTTTTGCATTGGTGACACGTTGTTTAATGTCATATGTGTAGGAAAAACCTGCAGGCGGTATTTGAATGGGCACAAATGTTTAATTCGATAGATTCGAGGAGTCTAGAGACTGTATTATTTAGAGAACTGCCCGCCTCTCGTTCGCGCTCTCTCTCTCTGGAGGGAAGCGCATCAGTCAAGCGCGGAGCTGTGGAGCTACCGAGACCGGGAGTCATTTCTTTTCACGGCTGCGAAATTGCTGCACACAACGCCGTACACATTAAGGCGTCAAATTGCTAGATGGAACATGAAAGATTCAGTTGTATTGCCTCCAAATAGAAAATCGCCCGAACGACCTACAATGCAACTCGACGCTTAACCATGATTGAATTCAATAAAACTGAATTTAATCCGAGCCTATAATGAATTTATTCAATAAAAGCACTATCATTTAGATAGTAGATTTTATTTTTGTTTGGGTGTTTGTTTAAACTACATGTTACAGCTGACTGCTCGTGGATCAATGACAGATTGCTAAAGATATCAGGGATGATTTTAGGGCGAAATCCTTTAAAACAATCAAGGTTAAAACTAAACATGTGCCATGTTCGTAAATCTTTGACTCTGAAAATGTGGTGTAACAAGTAAAAAATACTAAAATACAATAGGCGTTTTCAAAATTATATTTTCAAAAAGTTTTCAAACTTTTTTTTTATTAAATGATTGATTACAAATATCCCAATACGCTATTCAGCTCAATTTCTTGACCTGAACAAACGTGCACTTTCATATGTCATAAAAATATAAATGGGATAGCATAGGGTACTATTTTAAAATGAGTTAACGTAGGCTACTTGACACAGGTTCATGAGGGCGTAAAGAGGTCCTCACTACTTTATGGGTTTCTTGTCACATGACAACAAAATGGCTTCCTGCACGTTTAATACGCCACTCGAATACAACTTGTTTTATTTGATGGACATTTGAGATATTAATAACATTTTAAAACAGAATTGCTATGGTGATTATTTAAAATAACAACGGAATAAATAATAACTGTTATGCCAACATTTTCTTTCAAGATTTTCAACTTCTTTTTTCCCTTTCCACAGTTACACCACTTAACATTTTATAATAATATTACAATTAAATTTAATGAACAAGTTAATCAAATAAAAGTTTTATTGAAGTCAAGGAACTGCTTTATTTCAATGTGTTTTAATTAACCCAATAGATGAAGAAAAGGCGACTGGATTCAATGACCCGTAGCCTATACACGATTACAATAACTACAAAACATGTTGTGATTGGAGCACTTCAGAAGATTTTAAATGTTTGGGGTTTTATATTCAATCATAAACTCTGAACGGAATAACAAAATGACATCTTTTCATTTGTTTTTTTAAGAAAGTGCTTTAAAGTCGTTTCAAAATTTTCTCGGCCACGCTTGTTTTATTTGTTTGTTTGTTTTGGAGCACTTTAAAATGTATTTTGTTTCGCTACATAAAATCAGCACGCTAAATTTTGGATGCAGCAATGCATTCACCGTCCCCTCCTTGAAGACGCAATCGTTTGGCAGGCTGGCAGCGCTGCAGCTCGGATTTGTTTATTTGCAGTGAACTAGCGCTGGACGGCGCGCATTAAGCCGTTAGCTAAAGTTGTGCGGAGGGGAATCCCAGATGGGCGAGAAACTGACGCCGGGAAGGAGCTGCTCCCCGCGGTCTCCCTCGGCCCTGGAGTCGCGCTCTAATGGAAACACTGTGTACGAGATGCATTCCAGCACATCCTAACGGGAAAGGGGGGGAAGAAAAGGAAAATATCGCAGCCAAATCCACATGAAATAGTTCAACCATTCATCGAGATAGACCTCCCATTGACAGGAGCGAAAAGCTGCATTAAGCTTGCACCGCGCCTCCCTGCAGACGCTGGACTCCACAACCAGCTATTAATTTAAAGTGCGGGGCCACTCAATCAATGGGCTCAACCAAAACTCATTTAAAACTGCTCCAACCGACCAATTTAGAGCCCCGGGCTGAGACTCCTTACCACTTAGTCATCTTTTGTTTGCCTCTAATAGCATGAAAATCTAATGAAAACAGCTATATAATGTTCTTAAACGTGGCTAGATAGAGCTTTACAACGCAAATTGCTACATACAGGCCTACTAGACATAAAAACGTCATAATTAACAATTCATTTGGACAATTTCATACACCTATTCAAAGATGAACATGTTTTCGGTTTCTGAATTAAAAGTCATCTTGACATTTTCTGAGATTTAAGTAAAACACCTAGGTGATGTAACTCAGGACATCGGAAAAAAGGAAAAAATTAGGGTTTAGGGTTTGGTTTACGGTTACTTTCATGTAATTGTGCATAATTGTGACCCTGGACCACAAAACTAGTCATAAGGGTAATTTTTGGAAGATTTACACACTGAGATACAACTATTTGAAAATCTGGAATCTGAGGGTGCAAAAAATCTAAATGTTGAGAAAATCACCTTTACATTTGTCCAAATGTTCTTAGCAATGCATATTACTAATAGAAAAATTAAGTTTTGATATATGTACGGTAGGAAACTTACCAAATATCTTCATGATCTAACACGATCTTTACTTAATATCCTAGTGATTTTTGGCATAAAAGAAAAATATACAATTTTGACCTATACAATGTATTTTTGGCTATTGCTACAAATATACCCGTGCTACTTAAGACTGGTTTTGTGGTCCAATTAATTGTTATTATAATAGTACAGACATGTAACGTAACAAGGACACCTTAAAATAAAGTGTTACCAAAAAATCTAATTCTTCTTCTTCAAAAAAAAAGACATTAGCTCTTAAGTATTGATGTAATTTTGTTAATAAACCAGATTTATTTTTCCACCAAATCAAAATGTGAAGCATCCAACATGCAGGAATCTATGTTAAACATCACATGACAAGAAAACATAACACAGAGAAGAGCCCATTGACTGAATGTCTAAGTCATTAAGTTCTTAGTAATATCATTTTTATGAAAAGGCACATTTTGTTCATGTCAAATGGAGTAAACGTAAGAAAACAACTTGAGATTTGACTCAAAATGAAATAATACATAGAAAAAAATATGCATTTGAAAAATAAATGTTTGCATGCATTCTGGTCGCAAAGAAAATATTTTTCTAATTAGTGTTTACTAGCATTTTTTTTCATACATGTTTGTTATATATTTTCTATTTTTTTTTATTTTAAGTGTTATAATTTTTTTAATGTATGAAATGACATGGATACAACATTTCAACAAAAACAAAATAATTGAGATCATAAAAATAAACAAACAAACAAATAATACCAAGACTTGACAAGATGATTTATTAAGTGTGGCACATCTGTCAGTGCAATTCGGCATGTTTTGACATTTAAAAAAATATTGCATGTGTGGCACACAAAACTGCCACTCTTCTCCATCTGTATCCCTAAATAAAACACTCTTGAGGGGCTTTGAGAGCTCTCTTTCCTAACACCAACCAATTACCATTAAAAGAGAAGGGAGGAAATGAAAGTGGAAAAATGTAAATAAAAAATTTCCTCGGATCTGGAAGTAGGCCCGTAGCGCGTGCGTTAATCTCCACCTCAGTAATTTGGTTCTCTGAGAGAGGTACCGCATCCCCGCTGCTGCGCCCTGCGTGCCATAAATCACAGCTTTATGTGGACGGGGTCAGCGCGCCCCCCTCCTCCGAGGTGCCCTAGCTCAGTCCGGCGCGCCTGCGCCGTGTTTACCCTCTCACCCGGTCCCTGGCTCGCTCCTAATTATTTAAGATTATTTTCATTCTCCAGGTTCACAGAAAAAGAGAGAGAGAGAGTGTTTCGACTGTCTATTTCAGGAGTGCGTTGTGTTGAATTAGTACCCCATCATCTTGGCCCCGTCTGTGCAGTCTCACCCGTCGCGTCCCCTGCGGGCCGTGGGGCCCGAATGCATGACGAGGGGCCTATGTTTCATCTCCGAGCACACACACATTCAAGTGAAAACAAAACTGGCTGAGCTCCCAAAACTTCCACCTACATGCAGAATAATTTAGTCTTAATATTTGCAGAACAACCATTGCAGATTGATTGGTTAAATGCAATATGCACCACTTTATTGCAACATCACACGTCTTCAATTCATCATTAAAGCTTAAAAAGTAGCTGCGGTCTTCTCAGGAGGATCAGTTAGTACAAGCATAATTTATGTTTTGGATATGAAATGCGTTCGTGTAAGTGGCGGGACCCGTTGCGCCAGACGGTCGGGTGCGAAACAGATAGATTGTGTTCTCTGGCTAACATGAAGTTAATTGCTTTGACAGCGGGAATGACAAGACGTGACTCGGGCGCAATAACACAGGCTGGCCTAAAACAGAACCAGTAGTCTGCAGCACAATGCGCTATTCAAACCGTGAGACTTATAGGGGCCACGGGGGGATGCGTTTTTTTTCTCAAAAACATAGGTGGGAAGTGCTGGACTTGTATTCACGCCGCTGATTTTCGGGGTTGAGAAGTCTCCTGAAGTGTGGCCTGAGGCACCGCGCGGCACACAGCCGACCGTTGGAATGTGCCACCTCGGGGGGACGGGGGGGAAAGGAGGGGTTTATGATAGGGGGCTGCGGTAATCACAGATACTTCCCTTTCGTTTCCACACACACATACACACACACGTCCCAAACTGTATGCCGGCCGTGGGGTGCGATAAAGTCGGCAGCTGTGTCAGAGGTAACGTTTTGAAAACATAAATTAGGTGAGGCGGGAGAAGCGTACCTAAAACGCAACAGGACATGCTGGAAATTTCGACTTCATTTACCACAGTAAAACACACAGACACACACACGTATAGATATCTCAGTGTTTTGGAGGGTAATAACCCCGTAAAGTAGTGCTGTCAAGTGATTAATCGTGATTAATTGCAATTAATCATATTACAAAAGTTTTTGTTTACATAATATATGCGTATGTACTGTGTAGGCCTATATTTATTTACATATAAATACACACGCATGTATATATTTAAGAAAAATAGGTTACATTTATATATTAGATATATATAAATATAAATATATGCATGTACAGTTGAGGTCAAAGGTTTACATACACCTTGCAGAATCTGCAAAATGTTAATTACTTTACCAAAGATAAGAGGGATCATACAAAATGAATGTTATTTTTTATTTAGTACTGACTTGAATGAGATATTTCACATAAAAGACTTATACGTATAGTCCACAAGAGAAAATAATAGTTGAATTAATAAAAATGACCCCGTTTAAAAGTTTACATACGCTTGATTTCTAATACTGTGTATTTTACCTGAATGATTCACAGCTGTGGGTTTTTTTGGGTTTTTTTTTGTAGTGATAGTCATTCATGAGTTCCTTGTTTGTCCTGAACAGTTAAACTGCCCACTGTTCTTCACAAAAATCCTTTTATGTCCCACAAATTCTTTGGTTTTTAGCATTTTTGTGTGTTTGAACCCTTTCCAACAATGACTGTATGATTTTGAGATCCATCTTTTCACACCGTGGACAGCTGAGGGACTCATATGCAACTATTACAGAAGATTCAAACACTCACTGATGCTTCAGAAAGAAAAACTATGCATTAAGAGTCGGGGGGTGAAAACTTTTGAACAGAACGAAGATGTGTAAATGTTTCTTTTTTTTTTTCATTTAAGACTGCCTTTCAGAAGCTTCAGAAGACACTTGTTACCCAAAAGACAAAATAAGTTAAATTTACCCTGATCTTCAAATTCCAAATGTTTTGTATGTCAAGTGTATGTAAACTTTAGAACGAGGTCATTTTTATAAATTCAACTATTATTTTCTCTTGTGGACCATATGTAAACATCTTTTATGTGAAATATCTTATTTATGTCAGCACTAAACTAAAAATATCATGCATTTTACTTGATCCCTCTTATTTTGGTCAAATAATTAACATTTTGCAGATTCTGCAAGGTGTATGCAAACATTTGACCTCTAAGTAGCCAGCTATTCTGTCACAAAAATCTCATTGACTTACATTACAAGCTAATTTCATCATACTTTGTGGCCATATACATATCAGCACCTGCACCAAATTGCATATTTTTGCACATTTTTTTCCTCTGAATAAAACTGAGGTGTTTTTCCTACATAAATATGTATGTGACCTCCATATTCTCACTGTATCATACTATTTGAGCTATAAAAGCATGATGAGCACCTCAACAAAAACCTTTTTTTAATTAGTTTTTGGCTAAAGATTTAATAAACTGTTTCATAAAAAAACTTTTTACAGGGTTAAAAGCCAGTATGTATCATCTTTAAAAGACTATGTGACCTCCATATTCTCACTATATCATACTATTTGAGCTATAAAAGCATGATGAGCACCTCCTTTTTTTAATTAGTTTTTGGCTAAAGATTCAATAAACTGTTTAATAAAAAACTATTTACAGGGTTAAAAGCCAGTATGTATCATCTTTAAAAGACTATTTCAATGCTAGTAGTAGAATGTACCACCTCAGATTTAAAGCGGGGGTGTTGAACATTCATTACGTTTATTGAGCTGTCTGAGAGCCTTTGATGTGTGATGCACTTGAGAGCTAACAGCAAGCTCTCCCGTACGCCGTGTCCAATTTAAAGCCTCATATTTAATATTTGAGAGATAGGCCTATCCGGTGTGCTTACCGGCGGAGGAACAGACTCACGCGCGCACACTCGCACCTTTATCGTAATGGGAAATTAGATACCACAAAAAAGGCTCATTACATCCACAGGCCGTCGCTCGGTGTCTTAAACCGAGCGGGAAATGAAATTCCTGCGGAGCAACGGTGGCCATTAAAACAGTCAGGTCTACGTTTTAATAATCACGCATGTAAGAGGCACTTAGCGCGCGACGCAGTCTTTTCAGCGCCACCCTTTAAAGTGCTGGAAAAAACCCTTGAAGGCTGATTTCTTTCCTCCTCCTGCAAACGCAGGTGTTTCGGAGGCGACCGGCGCACACGTGTTACTGATGTGTTTGCAGGCGCGCGACAGCGATTTTCATTTCAGCCTGCCACCATAATGCATTCGCACCTTTTTAATTGCGTGGAAAAGCTGACAAATTGCAAGCGCTAAGAGATTTTTGAATAAAATGGGATTATGTGCAGATCATAGCTTACTAATGTAATATTAAGTTCTTTGATTTTCTCTCACTTAGCTGTGATGCTCACTGTAGGTTTGAGAGAGAGAAAAAAAAAAAGACAGACCAATTTCCTCTCCTGTGATCTTTTTCTCTGATTGGATTCCTATAGGCTTTTTCGCATGGGCGACTTTTACTGAAGGCTTCTCCGAAGGCTATGTTTGAGAGTTTATCTAAGGAGCGTTTAAAAGGAAATGGACACCCTTTCGTTTAATTGCAAGCAGAACTAACCGAACGCAACATTTCAAAGGGGATAAAAAAGACAACGGCCTAATTAACTTGTCGCAGCGAGATTTGGTTACTCCTATTTAGAGCTTCGCTGGTTTTCAGTAGCTTCAAAGGGGAGCGAAGTTGGACTTGGTTTATATTTAACCCAGCGAGATGCGAAAGCACCACATGTGTTTGCGTTTATGAGTTTGTTTGTATATTAAATGTATGCAGAAACACAAAAAGTCTTTCAGGAGACTGCATTCTGATGTTTTAGTCTGTGTGTGTGTGTGCGAAGCAGGAGCTGATTGACTTGTCAGACATGGGCGTCAATAGTGCAGGTTTATTCAATTCCAGCCCAATCATGGAGGTGTCACATGCTTTTGGGCGGCGTGCGGGCACCGGGCAGGCCTGGCCTGATAAATCTGCTTTTATGAGGGCCAGTTATAGCTTTTATGGCTGAATGTTGGAGAGACTGATTCAGTGATCAATCATGTGTGTGTGTGTGAGGGAATAAGACAACGGTGAGCGACACACACACACACAACTCAGGTACAGGTGGATCGATGCTTATTGTGAGTTTGGGGTGATGGAACACTACTGGGATATGACTAGATCATCTCTCTCCCCCTCTTTATTTCCCTCTTTCGTCGCTCGTCGTCTCTCCATCCCTCCAATATTTCACTCTTCCATCTTTTCTCTTGGCATAACTCTTCATCCATCTTTCATCGCATTCTCTGCATTACTCACAATGCCAAAGCTCTTTCCATCCCTCTCTCTCTTTCTCTCTAGTCTTCACTGTGATGAAGTCCTAATGCAAGAAGCTTTAAATAAACACGCTCTCCTTACATAAACTAACACTGATACATTTGCCTCCCTCTCTCTTGTGGATGAACAACATCTGTACCGCCCTGAAATATCGATTAGCACAGAAATACACGCACGCTTAAACACGTACAAACACACTGACCACACCAAAGACGGTAGTTTCCCTCAAGTTGTTGGACGGAGTTTGAAACAAAGGCCAAGGAGAGAGAGGCCCTGCAGATGGAGAGACAGGAAACGGCTACTGATTACACACACACATTCTCTTCTCATTAACACACACACATTTATACACACTCACTCGCCTTTAGATCCCACCTTCAAAGAAGTATACTCATACAGATTCAAGGAAATGTCCTACCAGACACATTTTTTTTAGACTGAACATCTTACACAACCATTACTGTTCAGTTTTATTTTAGCACTTAGCTTTCTAGTACTTATTTCTTATAAAATTACAAATTTACATACATATTACTATATATAATTTTAAAGTTAAATTTTTAAATTATGCTTACGCTCACCAAGGCTGCATTTATTTGATTAAAAACAGAGTAAAAACTGTACCTAATCAAATCTTTAATCAAATGAATGCATCCTTGACGAATAAAAGTATTAATTTCTTTAAAAAAAAAAAAAAACTGATTTTTTTTTCTTTTTACAATTAACAACCCAACTGTTCCTTTCTACAGTCATCTTTTCGATGTTTATTAGAACAAAATCGCCCTCCAATAAACCAACACCAAACTACAGCATACCGCAGGCCAAAGTGGAAATGCGGCCAAAAATATCTCACAAAAATCCATAAATATCTTGGTGTTAAGCTTCCCTTCACCCCGAGAGCCTAAATCTGTCAAAACACAACTCAGATCAGTCATACACAGAGACACGTGACTCGCCTCTGCTTCTTTCCATCTCTCTATCTGTGAATAATCCTCTCCCTCCGTCTGTTTACAAAGAGTGAAAGTTCCTCATTACGAAGACATGGAGAGTGTGTACACAGAGCGTCGGCTCGACTGACGAGCTCCCACTAAATATCTGTTTGTTTGACAAGAGAGCTGTCATCTCACTTTTAACTGTCCCACTCTTTCCTTCACTCCATCTTCTTCTTTTTCACTTTCTTGAGGTCCTGCTTTTCCTTTAATCTCTCCAGATTGTGACTAATTCTTAAACTTTGTACTTTACATTTTCTGTAGTGTGTTCATTCCTTCTTCAGTTCCTCCCATACTTACTGTTCTTCCTTCTTTCCTTCCTCACTTTGTTTTCCTTTTTGTCTTCCTTCCGTGTTAATTCTTCCTCAGCCTTACTTCCTTGTTTCTTTCTTCCTTACTCCCTTTCATTCTTTGCTTAATTTTTCTTTCCCTTTTCTTAACATCCCTTCTTAGTCTTCTTTCCTTCCTCATTCATTTCATTTACCTTTTTCCCTTCTTCCTTCTTTCCATACTCCTTTTTTCTTTTTTTGTTTCTTTTTTCTTTTTCCCTGACTTTCTTTCTTCAAGAATGTCCATTTTTTCCTTACATACTCCTTTTTTCTTACTGTCTTCTTTTCTTCCTCATTTATTCCTTACCATTCTTCCTTCCTTCCACTTTCCTTCTTTCTTTCCATTTCCTTTTTCCTTGCTTAATTAATTCAAGGAAGTTCATTCTTTTTTATACTACCTTTTTTCTTGATGTCTTATTTTCTTCCTCATTCATTCCTTATCTTTCTTCCTTTTCCCTTCCTTCCTTTGCTTTTTTCTTTCCATATTTCCTTTTGTCCTTCCTTCCTTTTTCTTTCTCACTTCCTTTCTTCAAGGAAGTTCATTCTCTCCTTACATACTCCTTTTTTCTAACTGTCTTCATTCCTTCTTCATTCCTTCCTTATCTTTCTTCATTTTTCCTTCCTTGCTTATTTCCTTCCTTTTTTCTCCCTCACTTCCTTTCATAAAGGAATTCATTCTTTCCTTACATACTTTTTTCTTATTGTCTTTTTTCCTTTCTCATTTTTCTTCCCTTTTCCTTCTTTCTATC
>JAHKKF010497589.1:0-10874 GCA_019740295.1 Labeo calbasu | reverse complement strand
AAACTCGCAATTCTGAGAACATGTCAGTCATTTTTCCCCTCAAAACTATAACTTGCAATTGCAAGTTTTTATCTCACAAGAAAAATGTCAGAATACACAATTCTGACTTTGTAACCTCACTATTCTGAGAAAAAAGTCAGAATTGTGAGATACAAACATAATTGCAAGAAAAATGTCAGAATAGCAAGTTTTTATCTTGCAGTTTCTTTCAGTTGTTAGTTTATATCAGAATTTTGAGAAAAAGTCAGAATTGTGTGATGTAAACTCACAATTGAGAGAAAAAAGTCAGAATTGTGAGATAAAAAAGTTGCAATTACCTATTTTAATTTTTTATTCAGTGGCAGAAACAGGGTTCTATAGAAACTGACAACTACAGTATGAAATAGCTGATCTTGGATCAGATGTTAAGTTACCTTAACAGTGGTATTTGAGTTACAAAATGTCTCACCAAATGCATAAAATATTTACTGAGCAAGGCGTCTTGATTTACGCAACTCTCACGTAGAGTTTTGAAATGCAGAAATGAATCCTTTGACATTGTTAAAATGATATGATTATAGAAGTGATTGTCAATAATTGAAAACAAATGAAAATCTGATCCCATCATTCGGCCAGTAGTGGTGATAAAACGTGAAATCTACAATGTACCTATCAATAATTAGAAGCAAATTAAACCCATACGCAATGGTTTACACAAACACAATGCCTAATATATCCACCTTTTTCTTTAATGCGGAAGTAAGCCAATGGGTGAGACTTCTAGTTTATCAGCCGCTATAGCTAATAATTAAGATAATACATTAAAATAATATGGTAAGACACCCATTTGCAATATCAAGCAGCAAAATGAGCTGTTTCGTACAGCTAAAAATAACTGGAGGTGGAGGAGACCTGAAGCCACACCCATAAAATTTACAACAGTTGTTTTGGGAAGCAAAAGGTGGATACCAAAATAAAATTTAAAAAGGAATTTAAACTAAAACCCACAATAAAAATCAATCACAAAAACCAAATAAAACAGACATGTTTTATTTTTAGAGGGGAAAAGTTTGTCTATATTCATCAAGAGTCTTTTCTCAACTTTCCTTTGCAAAGTTGAAAAGCTCATCCCTTTTCTAATCCTTCGACTAAAGTAAAAACAAGAATGAAACGAACGAAAAGGTAAACGAAAATAAGAGACGATCAGGAGTCGTTCAGCCCTGATCTAGACAGAGGCCCCAGTGTGAGAGTCAGTAGTACTAAAACACACTCCTGCTTGTCCGCAGCTTCCCTCACGCTGAATTTCCATTCGTGTACGCTTTTATTGCACATACTGGACGGAACAACAGGGCGCCCTGCCTTTGGTACGAACGTGATCAACTGACATGCAATGACCAAGCTACGCTCACAGCAAGTTAAGAACACAAAGCAGGAAAAAGACAGTGCTTTGGCCGTCATGCAAGTCAGTACGCTGAAAGAGGTGACCGAGTTAACGAACGCGGCTGCAGTTGCGTTACGTCGCGGGTGAATTGCGCGGTTTGCGTCGTAGACGTGTGATACAAAGAGGCACTGTTATCATATGCTGAAATTGGTTCAATTAAGGCAAATGCACTGCAGTTCGCACTGCACGCATGCAGTGTACGGGAAGTGTTCTAAGTTAGCAATTAGCCGGCTAGCAACTGTTTACCTCATGTTTGCGGTTTGAAATATGTATTTTCCCATGTGGCTGAGATGAAGCGGTGGAGGGAATATTGTTTATCCGATCATACGTCACTGAGTGCAGTTGATCAGTTAGTACCAACTCGCTTGAACGTCTCAGGTCTTTGTTCCCTCTCCTCAGCTGGAATGGAATCATAATCGAATAGATAAGAACAACCAGAATAGGAATAAAAAAAAATGGATACAGAGGTGATACAAAATACCCAAACATTAGAACTCCAGGGAATCAAACAAACGAACAAACAAAAATCGTAGAGAAGATACCACAATCAGACATGCTTTTGAGCTGTTTAGTTTGGCAAGAAAGCAGCTAGTTGTATCATAGAAACCTCACAGTGAAAAGAGTTATGCCCCTTCGAGATTACAAAGCACAGTATTCAGTCATAATTTATAGATATATTTCTTTCGTTTTTAAAAAAGTCCTTCTAGAATGAATTGGATCGCGATAAACTGTCTTGTACCGTGGTATCCAATGCCGTGGCTTTTCCCCAGATGCCTCCGAAAAATCTTTTTTTCCTTTTATTTCATTTTGTACCAAAAATACTTCTTTGAAAAAAGAAGAAATGGTTGACGGGACGCACAAAACAAAACCGAAGTCTTCCTTGAGGACTCGTTGAAGGCCCAGACCTGGTCGTTTTCCAAAAAACTAAAAGAAAACAAAAAACTATTGTTCCAGAGCTTTTCCAAACACTTTGTCATTCTGAAGAAAAAACATGACTTTAAATGAAATCATTCAGTCCTTCATGATCCGCCGTACAGCGCTCTTGTCAGTCACCCGCATTGCTGGTCAATCGAGCAGTGTAATTTACTTCAAATAATAAAACGTCATAAAAACAGGAAAAAAGTGGAGGGGTGAGGACGTTCAGAGCATTACATTATATTCAAAACTTCCGCAAACTTCTTTTCTATTAAATACTTTGGTCTTTGGTCAATAGTTCTCTTCTTAATTTATACAGATACTGTATTCGTACACACACAGATATACGAGCGTACGTGTTTATGTACGGTATAAATGTGTATGCGTTTTTCACACTTGTTCCATAAAGGACTTTTTGCACAAAAACATCAAGATCAAAATAAATAAGGAATCGCGAACAAAAACATGAGTACCTGTATTTATATTCTCCTGAAATAAAAAATAACAGAGGAAAAAAAAAGTCACACAAAAATAAAACTGGAGAAAATGCCTTATGTACAGCGTTTTTCTTCGGCAAATAAAGGCCTTTATTAAATAAACAGACTTTGCATCTTTCAAGCAGCCTGAGGGAGAGGCTTAAAAACAATCGTCCTTCAAGGTGCACAGCCGTATCCACGAGCGCCACGACTCTCCGGTCTGGAGTCTGCTTGTTTGTTTTGTGTTTTTTAATAATCTTCCTTTTTTGTTTGTTTTTTCTTCAAGTGATGGCGATGGCTACTTGTTTGTCTTCAGCTTGCCTCGAGAAATCCTCCTCTCTGGGGAATTGTGGGAATCCGAAGGAACTCCAGTGCGCTGCTAACTGTTGGGAGGTCCGTCGTTCAGGAAGTAAGTGGTCATCTCACCCTTTCCTTTCACCTTTATGACCCCTCGACACTCCAGCTGGTAACCTTTACTGGCTAACACCTGGTGCAAGTCTGTGGTCACCTGCAAAATATCCAAGGTAAAATATCAGAAAATCACGTCTAAATGACTCAAAGTGGCATCTAAAGGATTTAAGGTTTACCTGAATACGGTCTGGGACCCCTGTACTGTCCATCCGACTGGCCACGTTTACTGTGTTTCCCCAGATATCGTACTGGGGCTTTCTGGCGCCAATAACTCCTGCGACCACTGGCCCAATGTTTAGTCCTGCACACACACACACACATGCATATGCCATTTTAGAAATGCATTCTTAATATTTATGTTTTAAACATTAAAATAAAAGGTAAAAAAATGGTTATTTAATGCCATGTGATGTCATGTAGTGTGACCAGTATATTTTTGTATTATTAATATACTCTTGTAGTATTTATTAATATTGTGAATTTGCTTTTATATTTTATTAATTATCATTTTAATATTTTTATTTTTAATGTGAGTCATTTTAGTACTTATTTCATTTCAGTTGCCAAGGCATTTTTTTATTTTCTGTTCTTTTGGTCTAATATTATAAATGTATTTATTTCTTCTTCTTCTTCTTCGCTTCATTTTATATTAAATATATAATTTATTATAGTCAGTTGTCAGAGCATAATTTCTCATTTCATTTTTTCTCATTGGTATAAAATTACAAATATTATTATTATTACTACTATTATTATTATTATAGTCATCATCATTTGCCTTATTTTAATTAAATATATAATTGATTTCAGTTAGTTGCCAGAGCGTCATTTCTCATTTGTTTAGTCTGATATTATAAATCTATTTATTATTATTATCATTATTATTTGCTTTATTATAATTAAATATAATTGATTTCAGTTCATTATTTCCAATTTCTTTTTTTGTCTAATATAAGCATAATTTTCATTATATTTTTCAGACTGATATCATAAATGTATTTATTATTATTATTGTCATTATCATTATTATTTGCTTTATTTTAATTATATATATATAATTGGTATCAGTTAGTTGCCGAATCATTATTTCTTTTTTTGTCTAATATTATAAATGTATTATTATTATTATTATTGTCTAATATTATAAACCTATTTATGATTATTATTATTATCATCATAATTATTTGCTTTATTTTAGTTAAATATCTAATTGATTTCAGTTAGTTGCCAAAGCATCATTTCTCATTTAATTTTTTAGACTGATATTATAAATCTATTTATTATTATTATAATTATTATTTGCTTTATTTTAATGAAATATCTAATTGATTTCAGTTAGTTGCCGAAGCATCATTTCTAATTTCTTTTTTGTCTAATATTATAAATGTATTATTATTATTATTATTATTATTATGTGGTTTATTTTAATAAAATATACAATTGCATTAAAATTGTATACTAATAATATTTTATTTAATATTAATATACAATATTAAATACAAATTTTATTGTTTCAATAAACAAAAACAACATTGGGTCGAGCTATCAAGTCATGTCAATAGATTAAGATGCATACACTTCTTAATAAAATAAATATATATTTGTTTGGAGATGTACCACATGACATTTTACAACTTGAACTAATCTTGAAAAATGTTCAGTTTTGTCATGGTGAAAAAAAGAACCAAGTTATTAATGAGTATGTTTACTAGGGCTGCAACGATTAATCGCACGATGTCGTGAGGCGCGTTTAGTCAACATCACTGACAAGCTACGCCAAAATCTTGACTTGGCGTAGATTTGGCGTAGCTGGTCAGTGCTTTACGGATCTGTGTATTACTTGCCGCTCCAGCTGAACGCACGTGATGGAGCTTTACTACTAATCAAAGTACCGGCTTCATTGACTAAACGCGCCTCACAACATCGTGCGATTAATCGTTGCAGCCCTAATGTTTACATGTGCTAATTTTTGTCAATTTGAATGAATCCAATCTGAATTAAAAGTTCTAAAAGTTCTGTTTATATGTACCCTATAAACTAACTTTGTCCTGTCATTAAAAAATGTCAAATTATTTGATATTTTAAGAGACTTACTGACCCTGACACACAATCATGCACCACATGAGTTTGATTTGGCAAACAAAATGTTTTCAAATGTTTTGGGGAAAAAAAAATAAAATAAAAAAATCAGCGACAATTGGACCTATGTGACCCTGCAGGTTTTGAATCTCACCGATCTTCATCTGGAAGTTGTTGAAGGAATGCTCATTGATGTATTTCATCTGTTCGCGGAGGTGCATGGCGTAGTCAGCCAGGGCGGTTATATGCGAGCGGCCTTCTTTGTCATAGGTGGAGTCGTTAAGACCAGATGCGGCCATGTAGGTGCTGCCAATGGTCTTTATTTTCTCCAGCTGCCTGTATTTCTCCTCACTGATGATCTGCAAAAGTAATGAGATATAGAGGAGAGGTTTTAATAAATACACACTACTATTCAAAAGTTAGATGCTTTCTAACTGGTCAGACAGAAAGGTATTTTCAAACACAATCTCTAACCTCATCAAAATCAGCGATGATCTCATTGAGGAGCCTCAGACACTCCACTCCCTCATTGTTGGCCTCCAGCTCCACGTAGAACTCAGAAAAGTTGCTGATGGAGGCGAACATGACGGCCACACACTCACACGACTGGTAGTACAGCTCATCATTCCTCCTCTCTCTGGCTAGGAAGTGGGCGGCCACATCTTTGGGCAGGATGTTGTGGAGGAGTCGGCGGTTGTAGGCTTGAAGCTCCTCCATCTCCTCCTTCTCTTCTGTGGCCTGTAAAGGAAGAGTCAAATTATGTGTTTCATGAAATTCTCAGTGTATTTTACAAACTAATTATTTAGAGCTGTAGCTTAGTGGTTTAAATTTTGTGTTGACTGAAATATTAAGAGGTTCAAATCCTGACCTGAAGTTTCCAAAGGAAGTCTAGACGAGCCGTTGACTCCACTTGCTGGGCATGTAGGTACAGTGCTAGTACAAATACAGTGAGGATCACTGGGGTCATGACCTTTAGGGATACTTTAGTCACCCTGTAAGTACTGAAACGAGAGAGATCGGGTCAGCCACAGGATAAATTATTTACATCACAGCATGGATGTAACACAATACAGCACACAGCCACAACAAAGATTTAGTGTCTACAAGTAAAGATTACAGGGAACCCGGGGTATTAAGACTTGTATGGCGTAATATAACATAAATGATGTCTCTCAATGAAACATGCAGTTGAAAACCCATGAAAGATTACATTATTTAAATCATACACATTGTTTTATACATATTTTGGACTGTGGGGGGCGCCATTATTTCAATTAAGTCAAATGATTGAGCTACTGGAGCTATCTGTTGCTATTTTTACAGCAGCACAACTTGGAAAATAACAAACTGATACGATGACCACAGTTACTGAAAGAGCTTACAGATGGCAATAGCTGTAAGCACAGACTTAAACCATATGCCGTACCATAGATTTTTCCCCACAAGGAGTCTAAACACCCCCAGATATCGAGTGGAATCCACTCTGAGAAACTCCTTCAGTGGCTGCTGCGTCATGACAAGCATCAGCATGTTTACATCCTGCCAGGATGGCATCTAGCGTTTCTTGTCTCTGCCATTTGTAAGCTCTTTCAGTAGCTGTGCTCTACTAAAAGCCTCAAAGGGTTCTGTGTTGCTGTAAAAATAGCAACAGGTAGCGCCAGTAGTGCAACCAATAGACATCATCGAAATAATGGCACCCTCATAGTATATACGTATAAAAAATATGTATAAAACAATGTGGATTTTTAAATAACACAAATCTTTCATGGGTTTTCTACTACATATTTCAATAAGAGGCATCATTTATGTTACATTAAGCCATACAAGTCTTAATACCCAGGGTTCACTTTAAAAATCATTCAAAAAACCAAGACAACGTGGGGAAAAAAGACAGTATTAATGGTACATACCACTGCTCAGTAGTTGTATTGAGATTGGACCTGTGGGAAAACCAAGAACTTGAAAACGTTTGCATTTATAAAAACTATAAATTAGAAATCACAAATAATGGGAAGTATAACAGATGAATAGGTCTCACCATTGCAGAGTTTCATTGAAAACACTAAAAAAAAAAAGAACAGCAAAACCACAGTTTTAACACAACAAAAATACGCAGTCTACAGGTTAACATCACATGAACTTTTAAACCTTACAGCTTTTATTTATATCACAAATAAACTGAACATTCAAATTAGAGATATTTTTATATATTTTGTTTTTTTTCACAAACCAGTTTTGTTAAATGAAAACTCAAACTATTAAAATGAATAAAAAAAAAACATTTTTATTAATTTAAATAAAGATGAGATAGATAGATAGATAGATAGATGATAGATAGAAAAAAATATATATTATATTTAGTTTTTATTATTTAATCTTCATTCTGTTCAAAAGTTTACACCCCTTGCTCTTAATTCAACTTTTTTCCTTCTGGATCATCAGTGGGTGTTTGAACCTTCTGTAACAGTTGCCTATGAGTCCCTCAGTTGTCCACAGTGTGAAAAGATGGATCTCAAAATCATACAGTCATTGTTGGAAAGGGTTCAAATACACACAAATGCTGATAAAACAAAGAATTTGTGGGACCTGAAGGATTTTTCTGAACAACAGCAGACAGTTTAACTGTTCAGGACAAACAAGGGACTCATTAACAACTATCACTAAACAAAAAAACACAGCTGTGGATCATTCAGATACAACACAGCATTAAGAATCAAGTGTATGTAAACTTTTGAATGGGGTAATTTTATAAATTCAACTATTATCTTCTCTTGGTTTTTTTTTTGTGAAATATCTTATCCAGGTCAGTACTAAATAAACAATAACATGCATTTTGTATGATAACTCTTATTTTGGTAAAATAACAATTTGCAGATTCTGCAAGGTGTATGTAAACTTTTGATTTGAACTGTAGATAGATTATAAATGACAGAATATAAATGTCATTATATTATCAAGTATAATCACAAACTGCAAAGTGACTTCTCTCTGTGGCGTTTGAGCTGTACTGACGCCCTCTAGTGACTGGCAGCATTACTCACAGAGCATTGGCAGTAACGAAGAGGTCTGCGTTGTCAAACAGCGCCACCTCTGGCCACTCCACAAGCAGCAGGAAAGTGAGCTGGATGAGCAGCATTAAAGCCAGCTTCCCTATACTACTGATCTGAAGGAACACTGAGCAGGCCAACAGGGTCAGCAGCACACTGTAGCTGAAATACTGAAAGAGACATGAGGGATAAAACATAAATCTGGTTGCATTTGCAGCAAAGATTTGATCTTATAGTGATCATACATGTTTTACCTCAGGGAAGGGGCAGGAGGGAGTGTTGCTGGGACAGATATTCAGGCCGTCGGCTGCAGAGCGAGACAAGTTATGAATGACACAGGGAGTCACCATCTCTGACGACCAGTTAAACTGCTCTGCTACACAGTCCACAAGCTTCTGTGTATCACAGGAAAACTGCAGGAAACAAAAATACATAATTTAGGCCTACAAGCATTTATAAAAATATTTCACCACAAAAATTACACTTTGCTGAAGATTTATTTACCCTCAGGCCATCCAAGATTGTTTATTCATCAGAACAGATTTGGAAAAATGTAGAATTACATCACTTGCTCACCAACGAATTATCTGCAGTGAATGGGTGCCGTCAGAATGAGAGACAGCTGATAAAAACATCACAATAATCCACAAGTAATCCAAACGCATCTTACTGCTTCACAGTATGTTGGACTGGAGTGGTGTGGATTACTTGTGGATTATTGTAATGTTTTTATCAGCTGTTTGGACTCTCATTCTGACGGCACCCATTCACTCCAGAGGATCCATTTCTCCAAATCTGTTCTGATGAGTGAACTCATCTGCATCTTAGAAGGAAAAAAAGTCATATGTGTTTGGAACGACATGCAAGTGAGTAAATGGTGACAGAATTGGTATTTTAAGTAAGATTTGTGACCATACAGTCTTGCTGGAAGAAATACGATTGTTAACTAAAGTGTTACACACACTAATGTTATGTGTGAAGTGATTTGGCAGCTCTGCTTACCATATTGACAAAGGCAGAGATGAAGACAAGGATGATGGTGAAAACTCCCACAAGTGTGCTGTTGGTGCGAGACTGAACAATCTTCTTGGATACAGTCTGCATAGCAGCGGGGAAGAGCTGCAAGACAGAGCGAAAGAAAGGCCAATTGTACACATTTGTACAAAAGAAGATGCAAGAAAATGAAAAACTGTGTTTGTAGGCCGCTTACCTTTACACAGGAGTAAATGGCACAGATGAAGAGGATGTTGGCAAGAATGATGAAGATACTGACGTATATTCCCAGCATGACCAGAGTACTGCAAAACACACAGGAGGTTTCAGATTCATGTTTAGGATAGTTCACCCAAAAATGAAAATTCTGTCATTAACTACTCACCCTCATGTCGTTCCAAACCCATAACAAAAAGTATTCTCGTAGCTTCATACATTACGGTTGAACCACTGATGTCACATGGACTATTTTAACAATGTCCTTACTACCTTTCTGGGGCTTGAATGTGCCAGTTGCATTGCTGTCTATCATGGATTTAATCAAAAATACCTTAATTTGTGTCAAAGATGAATGACGATCTTACAGGTTTGGAACGACATGAGGGAAGTAATTATGACAGAATTTTAAGTAAAAGAGTGAGAGTGTGTGTGTGTGTGTTGATCACTCACTGAGGGAACACGACGATCTGGATAAAAGAGATGAAACAGAAGACCAGCAGAGTACAGGCCACATAACCGCCGAAGCGATCGTCTACTTTCTTAGCATACTAGAAACAAGACAAAAAAATGTAAACTATAATCAAATATGTTGACTTGCCAAACTGTGTCAAAATTTGAATGCTGCATGAGTTACAGTTGAGGTCACAAGTTTACATCACCCCTTCAGAATTTGCAAAACTTTAATTATTTTACCAAAATAAGAGGGATCATACAAATGCATGTTATTGTTTATTTAGTACTGACCTGGATAAGATATTTAACATAAAAGACATTTACATATAGTCCACAAGAGAAAATAATAGCTGAATTTATAAAAATGACCAAGTTTAAAAGTTTACGTACACTTGATTCTTAATACTGTGTTGTTACCTGAATGATCCACAGCTGTGTTTCTTTGTTTAGTGATAGTTGTTCATGAGTCCCTTGTTGGTCCTGAACAGTTAAACTGCCTGCTGTTCTTCAGAAAAATCCTTCAGGTCTCACAGATTCTTTGGTTTTTCAGCAATTTTGTGTACTTGAACCCTTTCCAACAATGACTGTATGTTTTGACATACATCTTTTCACACTGAGGACAACTGAGGGACTCATATGCAACTATTACAGAAGGTTCAAACATTCACTGATGCTCCAGAAGGAAAAAACATGCATTAAGACCCAGGGGTGAAAACTTTTTGCATTTGAAGATCAGGGTAAATTTAACGTATTTTGTCTTCTGGGAAACATGTTAGTATCTTCTGTAGCTTCTGAAGGGCATTACTAAATGAAAAAGAAAAAAGATATTTACTTCATTCTGTTCAAAAGTTTTCACCCCCC
>JAHKKF010497571.1:0-12531 GCA_019740295.1 Labeo calbasu | reverse complement strand
ATAAGTTTTTTATATCTTATATATCTATATCTATATATCTATCTATCTGTCTATCTATCTATCTATCTATCTATCTATCTATCTATCTATCTATCTATCTATCTATCTATCTATATATATATAATTTTAAAAGAACAAACATTTATATTTAACGTACATATAAGCATAATGGTGTCAAATCAATTTATCGCGATTAATCGCTTTCAGAATAAAAGTTTGTGTTTACATACTATATGTGTGTATACTGTGTATATCTATATTTATATTCATATATCCAGACTATTTTTCCTGTAAAAGCTGGCAGGGGACACACATTATAAACAAAGTATGAAAAATGTCCAGAGTTTTAATGTTATTAGATTTTTAGCTATTTGCTTTAAACATTTACAGCAAAATCAGAGTACTGCCGGTTTTAGCTTAAAATTTAAAATAATATAATCAATAATTATGAATTACAATAAGCTGATGCTAACTGGCTAGCTAACTAGCTACCTGATGTTACCTTAATTTTTAAACATATTAAACAATTTTTAAACATAAAATGCAAACATTTTCAACCAACTAGTTAGAATACATTTTATGAAAAAAAAACAAAGGATTTGATGTTCAGAACAGAGTAACTACAGTAATTATTTTACCTCACTGACTATGTTTGAGAAAATAATTATGTAATATAATTATATATATAGTATAATAATTATATATATATAGTATTTTAGGCACCCACAATTAGACCGAAATTTATTTTAAAACGGTCAACTAACATTATTTTGCAGATTTTCTACTTACACCCCACCGCTAGTGTGTTTGTGTGCTCGTGTATCCGTGACGTCAGAGGCGGGTAGCTGTTCAGTGCTGATTCTGGCGGTGAGCGGACTGCGGTGAGCTCTGACAGGTTTTGCGTACGTTTGACGTCTCCTCCTTTCTTTTTTCACTCTCTCTCTCTCCCATTTCTCCTTCTATCTCCATACCGTCTCCATCCATCCCCCATCACCTCAGACTCACGGAAAGAAGGAAATACACCGCTGGAATGGATTAATAACGAGTAGATGAGATGGACGCGTGATGGGAAGGATGGAATCGTTTCACCTGTTTCTCACCATCCTCGCGCTTCGGGCCAGTCTCGCCTCCGCGGCAGACCGAAAATTCGGTAAGTGTATTATAGTGTGTGCGTGTGTGTGTGTACGTGCGTGTGCGCGCCCGTGCGTTTCCGTAGGGAAAGGGCGAGATGAAGCGCGCGTCATGTCAATATTAGTCTCTTTAATAAAGCACGCCGATAAGAACTCAGTCATGTCTTCCTTCCGAGTCGTTTCCGATGGTTTGTAACTGAGGGGTGGATGCGCGGAAGCTTGGATCTTCCTTATTGAGCCAATAAAGGAAACCGACAGGAAAGGGAATACCATTAAGCTTAATTTCCGCAAAAATACGCACGGGCTGATCCAACAGTCGCTCTAGTCTTTAAAATAGCTTTATTGTCTATATACATATGATTTTATGTCCTGTGAGGTTGTGAAGCTGTAGGACTGTATACACTGGTCCGTCGGTCATTACATAACTGGGTCTGGAGCTTGAGAAACGGTAACAAACGCACGGCCTGTTTTCTTGACAAACGCACAATATTATTTATATTTTCTAATCATATTATTGGCCTGAACGTCAGATTATGTGTTAAGGAGGGCCTCAGTCTGCATTCAGCGCAGCAACAGCACAGGAAATGAACCATCACAGATTACAGCTCGCCCCTGCTCACAGCATGAGCCACAATAATAGAGTTTATACGGGGTCTATGTGTGATTCATAAACCCAGCCCAGAAAAAGGTCATCCAGTCATTAGCAACTGTAACCATGGCAACAGGTTGCAGCATGTTAATTTCATATTGACTTGATTGCTCTAGACCGCATGAATGGATGAATGGTTATATACAACTGTAGTAGTAGTCAGTAAAAAGATCAGACAGTAAAACATAATATATATATAATATATAAAAATCATATAATTATATATTAAATATATAAAAATCATATATAAAAATCTTGCTTGGCAGCTTAAACTTTTGACTGTATATATATATATATATATATATATATATATATACATGCAGTCAAAAGTCAAAAGTTAATGTTTTAAAGTCTCTTCTGCTCGACAAGCCTGCGCTTCTTTGATCCAAAGTACAGCAAAAACAGTAAAATGTAAAAAAAAATATTTTTAGTATTTAAAATGTTTTCTATTTTAATATATTTTAAAATGTAATTTATTCCTGATTTCATTACTGCAGTCACATGATTCGTCAGAAATTATTCTAATATTCTTGCTGCTCAAAAAGAAAAAAAATTGTTAAAAATGATTTTTATTATGTTGAAAACAGCCGAGTAGAATTTTTTTCAGGTTTCTTTGATGAATGGAAAATTCAGAAGAACAGCATTTATCTGAAATAGAAATCTTTTATAACATTATAATGTCTTTATCATTACTTTTGAACAATTTAAAGCATCCTTGCTAAATAAAAGTATTAATTTCTATAATTTCTTTCCCAAAAAATTATACTGACTGCAAGCTTTTGAATGGTATAGTATATTATATACATAAGTTTTCTATTTCAGATAAATGCTGATTTTGGATCTTTCTATTCATTAACAAATCCTGAAAAAAATTTACTCAACTGTTTTAAATATTGATAATAATAATAATGATAACAATAATAAAAATCTTGAACAGCAAATCAGCATATGAGAATGATATCTGAAGGATCATGTGACACTGAAGACTGGAGTAATGATGCTAAAAATTTAGCTTTGATCACAGAAATAAATGACATTTTAAAATATATCCAAATTGAAAGCAGTTATTTTAAATAGTAAAAATATTTCAGAATTTTACTGTTTTTGCTGTACTTTGGATCAAATTAATGCAGGCTTGGTGAGCAGAAGAGACTTTTTAAAAATTAAATATTAAAAATCTTACTTAATTTACTCCATGTTTGAGGTTTGGCAGCTTAAAGCCAGTTAATGCAGAATGATTTAAAAATATGTTAAAGTAATCAACTTAAAGTTAATCAGTAATCAACTTTGCAAATAATTCTCAGTCCAAAAAGGAAGTTAGTGAGTAATTACAGGAAGTTACAGAGAGCACACATTGCACGCACTCATAAAAAATGCAGTTTCATTGTTAACAGATTTTATGGTCTATCCATTCATCCATAGTTACTCATGGAAACACATCTGTCATAAAGCCACCTGATGGACACTGCTAAACTCCAGCATTTGCACTCAGCCCTCAGACGTTGCCTCATGCAGAAGCTGACATCACGGTCACACAGGAAACTCACCTCTGTGGCTCATAATTTGAGTTGATGAGTGTCAGTGGATTTATTTGAGAGGATGTCAGTGAGGAGACAGTCTGTCCACCATCATTCTGATGAACTATGACTGCAGCTTCACACTGCCTCCCCGAAAACTGAGCACGTAAACCGCTCTCCATAGTAACAGGGAGGTTTTAATAGAAATATAAAAAGGCAAGCATGCGTTATGACGTTGCTTATGTGTATATGTGTCATGTGTGGGTGCATCCTGTCTGCTCTATTTATGTGAATGCGTCAAAATACAATCATGCATCTTATGAAAGGGGGAAGGATGTGTGTGCATTAACCTTCAAAATGCTGGGATGTTATATACTTACGTGTGGATTATATGTGGAGAATC
The DNA here is from genome assembly GCA_019740295.1 of Labeo calbasu. Taxonomy (NCBI): domain Eukaryota; kingdom Metazoa; phylum Chordata; class Actinopteri; order Cypriniformes; family Cyprinidae; genus Labeo; species Labeo calbasu. The sequence continues at coordinate 8,832 of JAHKKF010497571.1, read as the reverse complement.
AGGCTTAAAGGTTTATTTCGGCCAAAAATGCAAATTCTGTCATTAATTACTCACCCTCATCTGAAGATCTTCATTCATCTTCATAACACAAATTAAAGGGGTCATCGGATGCAAACTTCACTTTTTATATGTTGTTTGAACATTAATGTGTGTTGGCAGTGTATGTACAAATCTACCCTATAATGATAAAAATCCATGCAGTGGTTTTTAATTAATCTGTAAAAATAATATCCCCTTTTTCAAATCGAGCCATTCTCAGATGCGTCACACCGACAAAAGGCCGCTCCCACCATAGTTGATTGACATGAGCGTCTTACCTCAGATCAGCTGTAACAGTCCAACCTCCATTGTTTCGATGCCTGAGCAGGGATGTAAATTAGACAAGAATATCTCAGATTAAGGTGTTGTGTTGCTGGACGTAATGATGTAATAATAGTTCATTATCATGAAGATGCAGTGGATTACATTTGTTTGTGAAGGAAATGCGCCTCCCGATCTACATAAATGCGTCTATGTTTGCGCAAATCATTCGTGATCCAGCTTCACTTACAGCAGAAGTGAGTATAAGGGTTTTTTTATTAATCTCTGCAATCACCTTTCCTAATAACGTGCTAGTTAGCAAGTTTTGTGGCTAAATGTGCTAAATGCAGCTAAAGTAAACAATCTCTCAGAGAAGCAGAGAGAAGAGAGGGGCGGGGCGAGCAGAGCTTATTTGCATGTAAAGGAACAATCCCTCAGAATGGGATGATTTTTGCAGAGCTCATTTTGACAAGGTAAAAAGGGTGTTGTTTTACATTACCATTGAGAATTTTTAAGCAAAGTTTATTATAGACTTCTCGTTAAGACCCTAAAGAATCATATCAACTTGTGGAAAATGGGCATCCGATGACCCCTTTAAGATATTTTTGATGAAATCCAAGAGCTTTCTAACCCTGCATAGACAGCAATGCAGCTACCATGTTTAAGGCCCAGAAAGATAGTAAGGACATTAAAATAGGTAAAATAGTCCACGTGACATCAGTGGTTCAACCTTCATTTCATAAAGCTATGAGAATACTTTTTGTGAGCAAAGAAAACAAAAATAACGACTTTATTAAACAATTTCTTCTCTTCTGTGTCAGTCTTCAACAAGTAAACAATGTGCAGCATGTCTGAGTTCTACATCAGAATGCCTTGAGACTATGGATCTAGCTTCATAAATTAAAGTTGAACCAATGATGTCACATGGACTATTTTAATGAAATCCTCACTATCTTTCTGGGCCTTGAACGTGATAGTTGCATTGCTGTCTATGCAGGATCAGAAGGCTCTCAGATTTCATCAAAAATATCTCAATTTGTTCTGAAGATGAACAAAAGTCTTACAGGTTTGAAACAACATGAGGGTGAGTAATTATTGACAGAATTTTCATTTTTGGGTGAATTATTTCTTTAAATAAAACTAGAAGAAGGGATTCATGGCTTGTTAGTCACACATGAGCAGATGAGGTCAGATACTGCTAAACCCCTCACAGACATTTAAGGCTGAGAATTCAATATTTTCTGCTGAGACACTTGATGTGAAAGGGTTTGTGTGAGCAGAATTTATTATGAATGATTTGTGTGAATGTCAAACACACTGTGGTAACTCCCTTATTGTCTTACAATAAAGTTATATCATCATTCTCACTTGTAATTCTTTGAAGTATAAAGTTTTCCTAGATGTTTCTCCTCTGATATACATTAGTAGAAGAGATCTAAAACTGACATGGATAGCATAGTTTGTGGATGAATTTGATGAGAAATGTTTTGATGCACTTTTGATGAGACATTATTGAGATATTGAGTGTCGTTGCATAAAAAATAAAAATAAAAATAAAATTACACCCTTTTTAAAGGGATAGTTCATGCAAAAATTAAAATTAAAATTACTCACCCTTATGACCTTTGTTTATCTTCATAACACAAATTAAGATATTTTTGATGAAATTCGAGAGCTTTCTGACCCTGCATAGACAGCAATGCAACTACCACGTTCAAGGCCCAGAAAGGTAGTAAGGATATTGTTAAAATAATCCATGTGACATCAGTGGTTCAACCGTAATTTTATTTAATTTTAAGGTCTCAAGGCATTATGATGTAGAACCCAGATGTCCTGCGCCTTGTTACTTGTTTAAGACTGGCAGTTACTTGTTTAAGAGAAGAAATTGTTTTCTTTGCATGCAAAAAGTATTTTCATAGTTTCATGAAATTACCCTTTTGGGCCTTAAATGTGTCAGTTGCTGTTTATGCAGGGTCAGAAAGCTGTCGGATTTCATAAAAAATATCTAAAATTGTGCTCTGAAGAAGAGTGAAGGTATTACGGGTTTGTAGAGACATGAGGGTGAATAAATCATGACAGAATTTACATTTTTGGGTAAACTGTTCCTTTAAGGCCTGTTAGAACTATATTATTGTTCAGACTAACAGATAACTTTCTGTTTTTTAACAATGCTCTACATTTGTCATGTGTTGCTTTAAATGTTCAAGTTTTTTTTTAAATTTGTGTAGATTCTGATTGGCTGTCAATGTTTTTCTCATTAATTCATCCATCCAAAAGTGATTCCAGTAATATTGTTTCTCTGTGTCATTTTCATTATTTCTGTGATCTGGACTTCACTATTCTTATAGAATTAGAAGGATTAATCAAACTAACTTATCGCTGTAATTATTGTCCTTGGTGTGGCCCTCTTAAAATTTTGTTTCTCTCTTTCTCTCAGGCTGCCTGTTTGAGGAGGGTCTGTGTCTGAACTATGAAGTCTGTCTTAATGGTGAGTCACACTCACACATTCGGGACCTGCAGTCTCTGTATATCTCATGCATCATGCTGTTTGATCAAGCACTCGCTTTGTATTTTCATCTGGATTCAGCTGCTGTGTGTTTGTGTCTATAGCGTCATTATAAATACAAAGCATTTTAACTCTTTGGCTATGTCACAGCAAATAGAGACTCTCACTCACCCTATCAAACACAAACACCCACACACATGCTGTGTGTAATACCGTTTTTGTGTTGCTAAGCGACCGTTCTGAATTCTCCTCCACAGAGGTTGAAAGTCAATCTTTTTTGTTGGCTTAATATGTTTCCACACGCTATCAGTGAGAGGGTAATATGAATGAAATCATTCACATTCACATGTGGGTCAGGCGATATCAGCCAATGAGACTCAACCAACTTTCTTACTCATATGTGATGCGAGTGTGTGTTATTTTTTATTTTATTCAGCTTTACTGAGTGAACAGAACAGCACTCAATTTGTGGCCTGACAGAAGATACAACTAGTTTTCTTAAACTCACTATTGTTCAACTATAAAAAAAAAAAAAAGTCTGGATTTATGTTCATTGTTTAATTTTGACAATGAGAAAATGAAAGTAAATTTTAAGAAACAGATTTAAATGACCGATATATAATGACCAGTATAATAAAACCCAGTAATACCCAAAAGTTTTATACCATAAAAGCCATATACACTACCAGTCAAATGTTTTTGAACAGTAAGATTTTTTATGTTTTTTAAAGAAGTCTAATTTATGCATTTATTTGATCCAAAGTACAGCAAAAACCGTAAAATTTTGAAATATTTTTACTATTTGAAATAATATAATAATATATAATAATATATTTTAAAATGTAATTTATTTCTGTGATTTCAAAGCTGAATTTTTACCATCATTACTCCAGTCCCATGATCCTTCAGAAATCATTCTAATATTCTGATCTGCTGCTTAAAAACATCACTTTTGATGAATTTAAGGCATCCTTGCTAAATATGAGTATTAATATAAATAATCTAAGTATATTTGGATCTTTCTATTCTTCAAAGAATCCTCAAAAAATGTACTGTTTTAAATATTGATAATAATCATAATAAAAATGTTTCTTGAACAGCAAATGAAAAAAATTGATAACAGGAATAAATTACATTTTAAAATATATTAAAAAAGAAAGCACTTATTTTAAGTGGTAAAAAAAAATAAAAAATCACAATATTACCGCTATTGCTGTACTTTGGAACAAATAAATGCAGGATTGGTGAGCAGAAAATAATTCTTTAAAAAACATTAAAAATCTTACTGTTCAAAAACTTTTGACTGGTAGTGTATAATCACAATGCGATTATTTTATTTTTTTAACTTAATGAAATATATTGTAAACATATAATAATATAAATTTATAATACAAATAAATTTATAAATATATTATGTTATATTTAAAAGTAAAGAAAGAGTTTAAAAAAGACTATGTAATAAAATCTAAATAAATCTAATATTATAAAATAGATAGTATGGACTCATTTTTTAATTGGCTAAAATAGACACACATAATCAAACATCAGTTTTGTGGTTAATTATTTAATTTATTTAAATTATTTAATCAAAAATTCTTGCACCAAGACGTAATAATTTAATTTTTACCCCTAGAATTAAAGAGTTTTTTCCTGTTATACTAAAAGCTATTTTATATGTAAATTACTTCTGTTATCGTTTCCATTGTAATGACTGACAAATTGACACTCTACATGTCACAACATGTAAGATCACATACTGTGCTCCAATTACATACCGAATAATAACACAGAGAGATGTTTTCCCCGTGTGTGAGTGTAAAATAAAGATGTGAATGTCATTTTCTTTGCGTACACACACACACGGTGTGACCTTACTATCAGACAGGTGATGGGGACTCCAGCTGGCCCTGCCTCAGTTGCCCCTAGTGACTGTTTCTAATAAGCTGAGACTCTTAATGGATCTAAAAATAAACACACACACAGCGTGAAGTATTCTTGTGCACATAATTGTCATTCGGAAGTGGCTGTTGATTTGATTCTCTCTGTAGATGGCATGTTGGGCCGCTGTGAGGCTGCTCCACTAACAGGCGTCTACACGTATGACGTCACGCCAGCAACGGTACAGAGATTCCGCACGCTGCTTCAGAGACTGGCACACAGAGGTAGGTGCATTAATGTCACCATAGCAACCGCACACATCACTGTCACCATGGTTATAAAGGCTACTCAAGGGGCTCCTCAGCATTCAAGGATCAAATCAGAAGCTCTCTCTGTGTGACAATTCTTTTAAGATGAGTGTGTGGGGAGCTCATTTCACATATTAAAATCTGCCTTCATTTCATTCCTGCAGGGTTGTCTTGGGAAGATGACATCACACAACAAGTTTTATCGAACGAGTTCTCCAAACTACGCAAAGTTTCTCTTCCTTTACCAGAGCCCAGGTAAAACACACAAACATTTGCCAGTTAGTTAACACACTTACAGGAAGGACACTGTATATATATTAAATCATATCACAATACAAAGGAGCTTTACAGAGAACGCAAGGTTAAAATACCTGTGATTCCCCTGCCAAAGGATTCTTACAGTCTTGATATTCTGATAGGCCGCAGGGTTATGGGACTGCTGTCGGAGACAGGAGAATGAAATCATCCGAGGCTGAGGTTAGGAAGACCCTGAAATACTTGCAGCACTTGGGACTGCTTCCAAAAACATCACACAAGGTGAGTAACATGTGTTCAGGGCTGTGGTTTTTGTTTTGCATTAGGTCCAAGATTTACATTGGAAAAGGTCAATATGCAAAATTATTAATATGAATTGGAAAATTTACTAATTTTGCTAAATGCATAAACACAGCAAGTGTGATTGACCAGTATATGTGACCCTGGACCACAAAACCAGATAAGTCTCTGGAATATATTTGTAGCAATAGGCAAAAACACACTGTATGGGTCAAAATTATTGATTTTTCTTTTATGCAAAAAATCATTAGGATATTAAGTAAACATCTTGTTTAATGAAGATTTTTCCTAAAATTCCTAATGTAAATATATTAAAACTTAATTTCTGATTGGTAATATGCATTATTAGAAACTTCATTTGGATAACAGCTGTGTTTTTTTGTTTTGTTTTGTTTGTCCTGAACAGTTAAACTGGCCGCTGTTCTTCAAAAATTCCTTCAGGTCCCACAAATTCTTTGTTTTTTGTGTATCTGAACCCTTTCCAACAATGACTGTATGATTTTGAGATCCGTCTTTTCACAGTGAGGACAACTGAGGGACTCATATGTAACTATTACAGAAGGTTCAAACGTTCACTGATGCTTCAGAAGGAAAAAGTATGCATTAAGAGCCAGGGGGTGAAAACTTTTGAACAGAATGAAGATGTGTACATTTTTCTTATTTTGCCCAATATCATATTTCATATTTCATCAATATCATTTTTTTTTATTTAGTACTGCCCTTCAGAAGCTACATGTTTCCCAGAAGACAAAATAAGCTAAATGTACTCTGATCTTCAAATTTTAAAAGTTTACACCCCTGGCTCTTAATGCATCGTGTTTCCGTGAGCATTTGAACCTTCTGTAATAGTTGCAAATGAGTTTCTCAGTTGTCCTCAGTGTGAAAAGATGGATCTCAAAATCATACAGTCATTGTTGGAATAGAACAAAAAATGCAAAATAAAAAAAAATTGCGGGCAGAACAGCGGGCAGTTTAACAGTTAAACAGTTCTGGACAAACAAGGAACTCATGAACGACTATCACTAAACAAAAAAACACAGCTGTGGATCATTCAGGTAACACAGTATTAAGAATCAAGTGTATGTGAACTTTTAAACAGATGTCATTTTTATAAATTCAACTATTATTTTTTATATATGTATGGACTGTATGTAAACGTCTTGTATGTAAAGTATCTTATTCAGATCAGTACTAAATCAAATTAACATTTTGTATGATCCCTCTTATTTTGGCAAAATAATTAACAGTTTGCAGATTCAGCAAGCTGTTTGTTTTTTGAGTTTATTATAGTGCTGATAATGGTTTAAATGTGTAGGCGGCGGAGCTTCAATATTATCGCTCTGGAGAACCACGCACTGAAACGGACTCCTCCCCTCCTGAGTTTATTCCAGAGGTGCCCTATAAATCAAAATCTTACCCTGACCTCAGCCGATACCAGAGCGATGCGGCACAAGCTCCTCAGCAGGAAGACGGGCCAGACCTGCTGGCAGCCGCACTTCAGAAGTATCTTTCCAAGAACAAACCTCTTCCGCCTGGTCTGGGGGACAGATCCAGAACAGATCGATTCTACTCAAAAGATGGTTCAACAAAGTCTTCCACAAGTGACTCTCTATCACCCGTGGATGGTATGATGTCTTTCTCTTCCTTCTTGCACCTGTTCACCTTATCTGTCATAATTTCTTGTGTTATCTGAAACCTGTTTGACTTTCTTATGTGAAAAACAAAAGGAGATGCTTAGCAGAATATTAAAGCTTGTCTTTCCCAAGGAGAATAAAGCAGCAAAAAGTGCCTTAGTCCAGACTAGACTATTAAAGCCCAACGATAACTTTGTGTGAGGAAAAGGTCAAAATTCAGTAGTTCAGAATGCAATTTTTAATTAATTTAATAGAAAATTAAAAATACTCCTATCCCAGTTTAATGTAAAAAAAACTGGATTTTAATAATATTAATCATTTTATGAATTATTTGAATTTGATACCATTATTATTACTATTAATCTCCAGATCTTAATGTGAAAAAATATTCACTTTTTCACAGAATCTTTCATCTGGAAAGTTCTGCGTAATGTGGGAAGGCACAGTGTGGATGTGAAGAGTCTGAAGGCAGCAGACCTGGATAAGCTTGCTGTTCTTATCGCAGATGCTCTGCAGGTGGTGGAACAGCAGGCAGGTCAAGGAGAGACGCCCAGAGACCTGGAGACACAGCAGAGTCCTGAGGACGAGGCAGAAGACATGCAATATGAGGACCAGCATCCTGAGAGTTATGCAATGGATCAAACCCCTGAAGACCGTGCTCAGAATCAGAGGGAAGAGGACGAGGAAAGTTCATCTGTCACTCAAAAGACAGTCCAAACCAACCCACCTGTGACAGGTAACATCTTCTGAAATAAAGATGATCATTCATACATAAAAAAGCATTTTTAACGATCATGACGTTTCTCTTACAGAGGGACAGACATTAGTGGAGGAGAAGAGAACTATGGACAACCAGGTAGTTTTGGATTTATTAGGTCATGAAATATATGTATATGCAGACGTTTTCTTCCCACTCTTAATGTTAGATGTGTAAACCTATAAAGAAATAATTATTCAGTTTAGTGACAAAGTAGAAAGATGCAACAAATGCCTGAAAAGTAATAATAAAATAAATAAATATATATAGATTGGCTGTATATTATTTACATTTTATTATTCATTTTATCATTAATTAAATGCGCTAAATGTTCCATGAATCCAATTCCACCTGTGTTTATTTCTTGTTTTAGCAGGATGTAGGCTTTTTAGGAAAGCTTCTGGAGTATCTGGATAAAACCTCCAGCTCAGAACCAGAGCCTGTTGATAAGGGGCGGGGTGTATCTGTGGAGACGGTTCGTAGCCGAACGACACACCGGGAGGTGGGGATGCAGAAAAAGGCAATAGAGAGAGTGGAGGAGTTGGAAGGCTGGGTCCAGGCAGCAGCTATTGCGCCCTCCTCTGGCCTGAAGGAAAACCCTGCACCACACCGTAAGAACATGAAAGTACAGGATCTTCAGCTGGATGTCCAGAGCAACGCTAAAAATGACATCTACGGATACATTATTACTGACACAGAGTAAGATGTTTACATGTGACATTTACGCCTTTTGTCTCTCAGTTACATTTAGTGTCTTTTATTAGCCAGTTTCTCCATATTATATTGCTAAAGCATTAAAGAGCAGGTCATATGGTTTTTTAAAGTGTCCTAATATTGTGTTGGAGTCTCCCACAGGTTTAAATGCATCAAAGGTCAGAAAACATTGTAATTTTC
>JAHKKF010497569.1:0-11183 GCA_019740295.1 Labeo calbasu | reverse complement strand
CTTTCTATTCATCAAAGAAACCTGAAAAAAAAGTACTTAGCTGTTTTCAAAATAATAATAATAATAATAATAATAATAAATGTTTTTGTGCAACAAATCAGAATATTAGAATGATTTCTAAAGGATCATATGACTAAAAGTCTGATGCTAAAAATTCCGCTTTAAAATCACAGATACAAATTACATTTTATATATTTTTAAACAGAAACCTGTTATTTTAAATATTTGTAAAATTTCTAATTTTTACACTTTTCGCTGTATTTTGGATCAAATAAATGCAGGTTTGGTGAGCAGAAGAGACATTTAAAGAACATAAAAAAACTTACTGTGCGATTCTCGAGTGATTCGTTTGGAGCAGTCTCTAAGATTCAGTCTTTCTAAACTCCTCCTTTCCATGAGCCTTCTCTGCTCTGATTGGTCAGATGGCCCAGTCTGTTGTGATTGGTCTACCGCGTACATAATGTGTTGCGAGCACATGAACTGATCATCTCTTCCTCTCTACTAGTTACAGCATGAAATAAACATGAACAAACATCAGAAGGTATCTTGTCTCAACCTTGGAAAGACATCAATACACGTGATTTTTCAAGCTCAAGTCCACCGACCTCAAACTACTCTCCTGTCTGGTTTATTTGTCAGACAAAAATGGTAGATTCAACGTCATGATTGCTCAGATCGCCTGTCAATCAAGCTCACTGTAAAGGGTCAATCTGGTAAAGGTGACAACAATAAACAAATAAATAAAAGTGCAAAGATAATGTGATAATAGCATAATACACAGAGGAAAAAAATATTGTTATTAGTCAATTATTACAACATAAGTTGCAGAGGCTGAAAAAAAAACACAACAAGGACAAGATTTATGAGCCACATCGCCACTACAGCAAAGAAACATGCTGATTAGCATCATGATTTTCTATTGAGGTACAGCTGCTATTTTTTATCATTAACAGACATGTGCATTAAACATCCATCGGATAGAACTACATTAATCTGCTTACACTGCAAACTCCAGAATGCATGCGTATACATCAACGTCACTTTAAGCTGCCAATATTTGCACCCATTTCCCCACTGATTTACACCAGCGAGAGCATGTTTGGAAGAAATTACCATCTTTTGATGTTTTATGATGATGCATTAGAAAACATGCAGAACATTTCCAGCATGTAAAGAGAAAAAGGTGTTAAAAACTTGCTTTCACAAGAAACTACATAAGGAAAAAGGTGCTTAGGTTAGTTACTGTACATTAGACTTTAAAATGCACCACACCACCACATACTCAGGTAACAGACGATCAGCCTCACAGGTGGCCGGGCTGCACAAATGCTGTATTTACTTGTGCTGCTCTCCATCTCATATTCTCCAGCAGTGCCGGTAATAAATTAACAGCTCAGAACTGGACCATTTCCTGTTCCCCTGAATCCCGACGCTGGGCTGAAAGGATTTCTCCCCTCGGCTGCCGCAGCCTGTGGCTTATTATGCTGTTATGAGTCCATTCAGAGAAAAACTCTGCTGTTAAAGTGATTTAGCAGGATGGCTTGGCAGAGGTGAAAGGAAACAATACCGAATTGTGCACCAGTAGTACCACTGTGCATGACTCCACTTGGCCTGCTCCCTTCCTAATGTAACTCCACCAGCTTGAGCCCTCCGAGCTATTAGATAGAGAGCGCATTTCCCCACTCGACACCTCACAGAATCTATAATGAGAGCGCTGCTGTACGAGGAGATGCTGGCTTTATAAATAGACTCATGCACAAACAAACACACACATGTGAATGAGCGTACTGTATTGTTTCCTACTGCAGGGGTGGATGGGGCAAAACCAACCGGCGCTGCCAGCGAGTGCACCTGGCGCTCATTTCACCTTGTCACCACTGACATACACCCGCCATTACGGACACCCACCTGGTTTCAGGAGCTTATAGGCGTTTGTGCACTAATGCCGTGATTTTCTGAACAGAAACACATGCAAACTCGATTATGCGTGAAAAAAACATTCAACACTTCCGGGATTGTGCAAAAAGCACATCTTGACTGATTCTGTGAGCTTTCCGTGGTGGTGACTTCTTTGCAAATTAGTAAATTAGCACCTTGGAAGTGGTTCGTCGACCCTGAAAATCTCCCTGTTAGTAAATTTACACAACAAAAAGGCTGGTGGTAAAAGAGAATCTGACAAAAGAAATAGCAGAGATATTAAATTATTTCTGGTGGGCAGTTGCATTCAGAAAACATTTTGAACATGAAAGGCTCAATAATAAAACTGGCACTCGTAAGCTTTGGCTGTTTTGGTGTATTATAATAGCTGTGTAATTGCAATTCATTATTGCAAATTTACTTTGAAAGGGATTAAAAAAGAAACAATGTTAAAGAGAAGTATTTTAGTATATGTTTATACACTTGAGAATCATATGTTTAGAAATTTAAATTACACTGTAAAAAGTTTTCACCAGTTTCAACTTAAAAAACTTAAGTTCGGCAGCTGCCTTAAAATTTTAAGTTAAATCAACTTAAAAGTATAAGTCATTTTAACTCATTTTATTGTAGTGCGCTGAAATGACTTGTAGTTTAAAGTTGATTTAATTTTTTAGGGCAGCTGCTGAACTTGTTTTTAAGTTGAAACTGGTGAAAATATAAAGAGATTAAATAAAAATAAAGAATACAGTGTATTTAATACAATGTTTTGATGGTAGTGTTATTTTAGTATCACTGTGATACCAGTTTTTTAAAATTTTACTGTTGTTTTGTTGTTTTTTATTCATTTTTTTTTATTGTTTTGTCTAAATAGCCATTTATTTCAGTTTTAGTTATTTTAGCACATTAAGATAAACTCAGTTAAAGAACATGTACCTGAAATAAAAGGTTTTGTAATCATTTTATTTTATTGATTTATTTTATTTCAAGTACTTATTTGTTTTGTTTGTCTATGAGGCAATGTAAACACATTATGAAGCAGGCAAATATAAATACAATATCCAATTTTGTATCAGTTTTAGCTTTTTAGTTTGTTGTTGCTTTGTTGTATTTGTCATTGTTTCATTCGGTTTTTATTTCTTTATGCCTATATAGCTTTTATTAATTATTTCAGTTGTAGTTTTAGTTATTTGAGTACATCAAGATAAACTAAATTACAATGAGAAGTGTAGCTGAAACAAAAAGTGTTTTTTTTTTTTTTTATTATTATTTTACTGATTTATCTTTTTTAAAATATTTTATATTAACATATAAACAATACTTTCTTTTATATGAAGTATGCAACAGGCAATAAAATTCTGCATTTTACAATAACCCATTTTGTATCAGTTTTTAATTTTAATTTTGTTGTTGTTTTGTTGTCTTTTTGTCTTTTTTTATTCATTCAGTTTTTTTTCTATTTAGCTTTTATTAATTATTTCAGTTTTAGTTATTTTAGTACATCAATATAAACTAAATTAAAATGGCAAATGTAGCTGAAATAAAAAAAATAATTAAACATTTATTTTATTTTATTGATTTATTTTATGTCAAGTATTTATTTTTATTTATTTATTTTTTAATAGTTTATGGTCTGTGAAGCAATATCAACATATAAACAGCATTTTTTAAAATAAAATATCTCATTTTGTATTCATTTTTAATCATTTTTTATTTTGTTGTTTTGTTATCTGTCATTTTTTAATTCATTCAGGGTTTTTTTATTTTAAATTTATCTTTTTTATTAAATTAATCTTTTCAAGTATTTTTTTTTTTTTTTTTTTTTACAGTTTATGGTCTATAAGGCAATTTCAACATATAATCAACATTTTATTTTAATATGAATTATGCATCAGGCAATAAAATTCTCCATTTTACAATATCCCATTTTGTATCAGTTTTTAACAATTTTTATTTTGTTATGGTTTTGCTTTCTTTTTGTCATTTTTTATTCAAAATAGTTTTTTTTATTGTTTTATTGACTTATTTTGTTTCAAGTATTTATTTTTTATTTATTTATTTATTTATTTTTAAGTTTACGGTCTAAGAAGCAATATCAACATACAAACAGCATTTTTTATATTAATTTTGTATCTTTTTACAATATCCCAATCAACCACGCATGAGCGTTCAGTAAATAACAGAAGTTCCAAGTATGATAAGACCGTTCAGTCACATAAATATAGATCAGAAACATTTAATCAAATCTTTTTAGTGAGAATTAACCAATGTATTTCTTCTCAGTAATTCTTCTAAGTCAATCACAGACAGTACATCCATGTACGTAATTGCATACATCTTCCTCTCCTTTGGATCTTAGCAAAATGTTTAATTGACACAATGTCCCCTTTTTTACAAATCCAAGGTTTCACTCCCACTTTCACGGACACTCCTTTATCCACTCCTTTTATCCATGTTGTTTGGTTCAGTACATTCATCTACTACATCATACATACTGTCATTGTGAACTTGGAGCATGTAGCCTTGGGTTTTAGAAATAAGAATTTTCATTTTCCAGCACCTGAATGGCACAGAAAAAACCCCAAAACATTACCGTAGCTACGCACTGTAGATGCTTCCCATGGCATAGAGTAAAACAATTTAAGGAAATATTTATTGAGCAGATACTAGATCTAAGTGGCTGTAATTTCAGTCCAATTACATTAGCACTGGACCAATGTATTAGAGGAACACATTAGTGAAGGTATGAGTGGTATTTTATTCATCTTTGGCAGCCATCAACTCACTAGCTAATAGAGTTTAGAGTAAATTCCAATGCATTTATAAGTACAGAGCGTTCCTTGTGTGGTTTTCTGGGCAAGATTCACTCTACATCCGTATCGACTGCAAGCCTAGTTGGCCTCCACCACGTATTTCTTCAAAACATGGAAATGTTGATCTTTAGCTGTGTGCATCACGGCCTTGACACTGCGCTGCATTGTAAACACCTTTTCTGCAGAACATCTATAGAAAATCTGAAGTGCAGAATCTGCAGTGCATTTTGTTCTCTGTATAATTTATTAATAATAATAAACAGGAAGGTCAGGAAGTGTTGCAACCCTGGGCTGGGCTGTTACATAATCAGTTAAAACAAAAAAATATGAGCTACGGGGATAAAATCATAAACTATGAAAAATATAAAGAATTAAAAAAACAAAAAGGCAAGAAAGCTACATTTTATGTCTATATAATTTGTGATCATGTTAATGGATATCAAATGATGGATTTGGTATCACATGAATCGCCAGGTTATTATTTAACTGAATATAGAAGCTACACAAGCTTTGAAAATTACAAGATAAGCTCAACTGACAGAAATAGTTGATTATCCCCAAAATAGTACTGTTTTATTCCTCAATTTCTTTAAAGGGGTCATCGGATGCCCATTTACCACAAGCTGATGTGATTCTTTAGGGTCTTAATGAAAAGTCCATAATATACTTTGGTTAAAAATTCTCAATGGTTGTGTAAAACAACACCCTTTTTACCTTGCCAAAATCAGCTCTGCAAAAATCATCCTGTTCTGGTCGAGGTTGCTTTAAATATTAATGAGCTCTGCTCGCCCCGCCCCTCTCTTCGCTCTGTGGAGTGACAAGCCTGTTTACTTCAGCCGCATTTAGCCGTGTTTAGCCGCTAAACTTGCACGTTATTAGGAAAGGTGATCGCAAAGATTCATGAAAAAAACCCTATACTCACTTCTGCTGTAAGTGAAGGTGGATTACAAATGATTCGCACGAACATAGACGGATATATTTAGATCGGGAGGCACATTTCCTTCACAAACAAACGTAATCTACTGAATCTTCAGCGGTTCAGATGTTGGGAGTAAATGACGACCGCTATGTTCATTAGCAAGCAACACAACACCTCAGTTGCTCAATCGAAGACATTCTTGTCTAACTTACATATCTGCTCCAGCATCAAAACAATGGAAGTCGGACACTTACAGCTGATTTAAGGTGGGTCTGAGGTAAGACGCTCATGTCAATCACTTTACAGCTTAAAAATCATCCAAAGTTGGCCCCGTGCCTCACCTCGATTTTGACTTTTAGAAAACAAGGATTTTGTGTGTGTTTCTTATTAAAAAAAGGCTTAAAATGAGGCACTTATAATGGAAGTGTATTAGGCAAATCTGTAAATGTTAAAATACTGTTACAATAAACAAATACATAAATGTAACTAAATAATAAATAAATCTAAGATTATTGGAATTTTAAAATATTGTCAGAATTAAATGTTACTTGTTATAGCTATTTCTTTCTCTCTTTTTTTTTTTTTTTGTCACAACATGTAAATAATATGCATGATTTTAGTATGAAAAAAAATCACTTTCTAACCATTTATGTGGAAAAACTTAACTTTGTTGCCATGACATAATAATGCCTAGGTCTGTGTACTTTTGCATCCATCCAGTTTTCCTTTTTAGAAATGAAATATGGAAAGTACAGTTTCTTCTTTAATGGTTTTAATAAAGATGAATAGAATAAACAGACACAAACTCATTTTTAAAATGTTAATTTAAACAAACAAACAAATAAATAAGTTCAACTGGCAGAAATTGTGGTTGTTGATAACCCCCAAAATAATACTATTTTATTCCTCAATTTCTTTACAAATCTGTGTTACAGTGAGACACCTATGGATATATATCTGTATAAATTTGTGTACAGTTTTACTAATTTGAATTACCATGAAAAAAAAAACTAACTAAACTGACTGTAAAAATTATTTAAACCACTTTACAGCTCAAAAAAAAAATCTCCAAAATTGAAAACACAGAACAAAATTATTTGAAAAAAGAAAAACAAACAAATAACCAAAAAAAAACTGGCATGCAATAATGCACTTACAGTGAAAATGTAAGTTGTAAATATTACAATATTCAGTTTCAATAGTATACTTTACTATATAATACTATATAATAAATATATAATATACAACAACAGCAACAAACAAATAAATAAATAAATTTGACATAAAGCTAAGATTATTGAAATACATTTTAAAATACTGCTTAAAAAAACCCAAACTGACTGTAAAAATGATTTAAACTACTTCACAGCTCAAAAAATCATTTAAAATAGCCTCTTTGCCTCACCTCGATTTTGTCTTTTAGAAAACAAGGGACAAAATAATTTTTTGTATTTGTACTGAACCCGTAATGTTCCATTTAACACTTTAATCTACTTACTAAACAAATTTGAACCTGCATAAACTTGAAAATATTACATCAAATTTAGAATTTTGTGCAGAAACAATTTTCATTTAGAAAATGCTATAGTAAACAAACAATTGCATAACTGCATACATAAAAAAATGGTGTAGAGGCACCAGAAATTCAGAAGAAATTTGACAAATTTCTAATTTAACAAAAAACAAAAAAAAACAACAAAAAAAAAAAAACAAAGAAACAACAAGTAACACACTAAATTAACATAAATAAATAAATAAATAAATAAATAAATAAATAAATAATAATAATAATAATAACAATAATATATATATAAGTAAAACATAATTTTTTTTTCAAATTTAGAAGAAAATTTTCTTATATCTTAGTATTTTCTTGTAAAACATTCTCCAATCATCTTTACTATATTTTAGTGCTGGGCAACGATTAATCGCATCTAAAATGAAAGCTTTTGTGTACATAATATTTGTGTGTGTACTGTGTATATTTATTATGTATATATAAATACACACATGAATGTATATAATTAAGAAAAATATGCTATGTTTATATAATAAATATATTTACAGATAATATAAATTAAATGAATATAAACATATACATGTAAATACATGTAAATATTTTCAAAATACATACTGTATGTGTGTGTCTTTATATATTTATAATAAATATACACACATAATTAATATACACACATATATAAACAAAAACTTTTTTTTTCATCGCTGCACAGCACTACTTACGACTTCAAAAAATGAAACATGAAATTTTGGCGTAGAAACAATTTACCAATAATCTTTATTTACAACTTAGAAAAATCAGAGGACTAGAGGGTGCATGTGTGTTTGCTTTTTTTTTGTGAAACTTATAACAATTTCTTTCTTTTTTTTTTCAGTGTAGTCACAACAAAAAACAATATGCATGTTCACTTGATTTTAGTGTTAAAAAAACCATGCCATGACAGTACAGTTGTAAAAAAAAGACAAGAGAAACTTTATAGCTCAAATAATACAAGACTGAACTGAAAAAAATGTAAGTGTAGTTATAAAATGATAAGCTTTATCTGTTTTTATATCCTCCAGAAATGGCCCTATTCACTTCCACTGTAAGTACTTCACTGTAAAAATGAAAATTAGTCTTTTTTTTCTGATAATCACCATTATCCCACTATGGAAGCCTGTTTCTGCCACTGAATAAAAAAATTACAACTTTTTCTCACAATTCTGACTTTTTTTTCTCCCAGTGTAGCACAAAATGGTTACAGATGTTTAAACAAAACATCTCCCCACTCCATCAGCAACTGTCTTCCACTCTGAGGTTAAACCTTCAACGTGCTTAGTGCTCTAGTTGCTGTAATTTTCCCCTCCTCCTGCTTTTGCGGTTTGTTAAGCACATACTATTGTGGTTGCAGGGGACCGGAGGACTGGAGGGTGCACGTGTGTTTGCTTATTTTGGCCATGCTGAGGAACATATGCCCTGAGCCGCCCCACCGTCCTCAGCTCCTCTCCACCATGCTCGACCACACATTCTGTATGCGTCTCCCCACTGAGGATTTCATGGCCAATTGAACTCTCCCACAACACATTACACTGCCCCAGCATGCCTCACACACATACACGCACGTACGCACACAATGCAAACACACACGTGAAGCGTTACAACTGCTGGCAAAATCTCCCTTATTTGAGGGGGTGGTGATCGTGCACCTCCGTGGGGTGTGCAAAATATGCCATCAACACCACACCCACATGATCAAGAGAAAAGAGCTGTTACAAATGTGGGTTTCGGAATTGTTGGTCCACTTATATTTTCAGTATCTCAATATGCTTTCTGATAATAATGCCATTTTTTGTCTGTAGCGTTTGCTCTGTTCCAAAATCTAGTGTGCTGCCTAATATAGCTGTAATTATGATTCATCTTTCAGGTTCGGTACAAGTTAAGCTCAACTGACAGCACTTTTGACAAGATGTTGATTATCACAAAAATTTCTTCTGAATTTATAACAATTTCTTTCTTTTTGAGTGTACTCACAACATGTAAACAATATGCATGTTCACATGAATTAAAAATCACTTTCTTACAATTTCCGTGAAATGCTTAAATTTGTTGAATCTGTTGAGAACTGTATACTGTAAAGACCAATTCCGTGGGGGAAAAAAGACTGATATTTTCTCAAAATTGCAAGTTTATTATATCTTATAATTTTTTTAATAACTCACAATTCAGAGCAAAAATTCTAGATAAAAACTCTTAATTGCAAAATATAAAGTCAGAATAAAATCAGAATAAAGTCAGAAAAATATAAATGCAGAATTGTAGGATACAAAGTCAGAATTACGAGATATAAAGTCAGAATTACGAGATATACAGTCAGAATTGCAGGATATAAAGTCACAATTGTGGGATATAAAGTCAGGATTACGAGATATAAAGTCAGAATTGTGAGATATAAAGTTAGAATTACGAGATATAGTCAGAATTGCGGGATATAAAGTCAGAATTGCGTGATATAACATCAGAATTACTGGACCTAAAGTCAGAATTGAGGGATATAAAGTCAGGATTACGAGATGTAAAGTGAGAATTGTGGGATATAAAGTCAGAGTTTAGTGATATAAAGTCAGAACTGGGACATATAAAGTCAGAACTGGGACATATAAAGTCGGAATTACTGGATATAAAGTCAGAATTGAGGGATATAAAGTCAGAATTGCAGGATATAAAGTCAGGATTGCGGGATATAAAGTCAGAATTACTGGATATAAAGTCAGAATTACAAGATAAAGTCAGGATTATGAGATATAAAGTCAGAATTGTGGGATGTAAACTCGCAATTGTGGGAAAGTCAGAATTGCGAGATATAAAGTCAAAATTACAAGATATAAAGTCAGAATTACGAGATATAAACTCGCAGTTGTGAGACAGAATCAGAGTTGTGGGATATAAAGTCAGAATTACGAGTTATAGAGTCAGAATTGTGTGATATAAAGTCAGAATTGCGGGATATAAAGCCAGAATTACAAGATATGATGTCAGAATTGTGGGATATAAAGTCAGCATTGCGGGATATAAAGTCAGAATTAGGAGATATGAAGTCAGAATTGCAGTATATAAAGTCAGAATTGCGGGATATAAAGTCAGAATTACGAGTTATAGAGTCAGAATTGTGGGATATAAAGTCAGAATTGCAGTATATAAAGTCAGAATTGCGGGATATAAAGTCAGAATTATGAGATATGAAGTCAGAATTGCGGGACATAAAGTCAGAATTGTCAGATATAAAGTCAGAATTATGAGATATAAAGTCAGCATTGCGGGATATAAAATCACAATTACAAAATACACTGTAAAGTTAGAATTGTGGGATATAAAGTCAGAATTGCGGGATATAAAGTCAGAATTATGAGTTATAGAGTCAGAATTGTGGGATATGAAGTCAGAATTGCGAGATATAAATTCAGAATTACGAGATATGAAGTCAGAATTGCCGCATATAAAGTCAGAATTGCGGGATATAAATTCAGAATTACGAGATATGAAGTCACAATTACAAAATATACTGTAAAGTTAGAATTGTGGGATATAAAGTCAGAATTGCGGGATATAAAGTTAGAGTTGAGGGATATAAAGTCAGAATTGCGGGATATAAAGTCAGAATTACGAGTTATAGAGTCAGAATTGTGGGATATAAAGTCAGAATTGCAGGATTTAAAGTCAGAATTAGGAGATATGAAGTCGAGATATAAACTCACAATTGTGAAAAAAAATCAGAATTGCAGGATATAAAGTCAGAATTAGGAGATATGAATTACGAGATATAAACTCACAATTGTGAGACAAAATCAGAATTGCGGGATATAAAGTCAGAATTGCGGGATATAAAGTCAGAATTAGGAGATATGAAGTCAGAATTGCAGTATATAAAGTCAGAATTGCGGGACATAAAGTCAGAATTACGAGTTATAGAGTCAGAATTGTGGAATATAAAGTCAGAATTGCAGGATTTAAAGTCAGAATTAGGAGATATGAAGTCAGAATT
>JAHKKF010497557.1:0-12476 GCA_019740295.1 Labeo calbasu | reverse complement strand
ACATGCATTAATTCATCTCACTCACAAAAAACAGATTCAGTATTCCTCAAAATGAATATAAACAGTGAAATTCAAATCAGAATATGACGCAAGCCTGCAATAATTAAATATGTGAAATAATACAAATATCCTTTATGCATTTAATCCCATTTTATTAACCGATGTCTTTGCTGCCAACCTTTGATGATCCAATTCAACTATACTAATAAGCAAAAATTACATTAAGATAATCTAACATTTGTTTTCCTTTTTTTTTTTTTATTGCTGAAGCGTTGACATTTTTCTCCTTCTGTGATCTACTGTAAAGACATGAATTTACTTTTCTCAAAGCCTGAGGCTTTTGGTGTGAAAAGGCTTTTACATTTGCCAAAAAATAGAATTTTTTATATTAAAAACAAATAAGCAAGCCAGATTTAAAAAGTAACGCAAAAGTAAAGCAACGCATTACTTTCCACAAAAAGTAACTAAGTAATGTAATTAGTTACTTTTTTAGGGAGTAACTGGATATTGTAATGCATTACTTTTAAAAGTAACTTTCCCCAACACTGGTCATCCAAGATGTTCATGTCTTTCTTTTTTCAGTCGAAAAGAAATTAAGGTTTTTGAGGAAAACATTCCAGGATTTTTCTCCATGTAGTGGACTTTAGTGGTGATCAATGGGGTCCAAGGTCCACATGATCCCAGCCGAGGAATATCTTATCATTGATCATCTTTTTTTTTTTTTTTTTTTTTTTTTTTTTTTTTAAATTAAAAAAAGAAAAATGTATTAAGCCTGATAGATTGAACCCAATAATTCATGCATAAGTCATGTTGTGTAAAAGTCATCCAGTGTCCTGGTATATTCAGTTATGCTTATCTAATGATATAGCAGAAGTGACAGCAATTGTCATCTATTGTTGTTTTGATAACTTCCCACTTTTTTTTCTCCCTAGACTTGAATAAGTATCGCGTCGTAATAGCGACTGCCTAACTGTGTCGCAGAGGCTTACCAGTTGCACTTGAAGGCAGCAGTAGCTCAGTTCAAATGCTAAATCGCAGCACAGGAGTGGGTTGCCAGACTTGCCACATGTGAAATTTTCTGAAGGTCCTCAAGAATCTAATATTGGGTTTTCTGGAGTGCTCTTCTTACTGCAAAGCAAAGTTATATCAGCCTCATTCAACCCTAATGGAGGCTAATGCCATGAATAAAACACAAGCGTACAGCAGAAGGCATTCGAGAGCGAACCAGCGTGGGACAGTTAATGCATTATTTTAGCCCAAATGGGGACAGATCATTCAAAGTGAATGCTGAAAATAGACTGACGCTGTCTTTCAAATGCTATTTTAGAGAGCAGATCCATTTCTGTGCAAGAATTGTCATGCTGAAGAACCGGCAAATGATATAATTGCCTCTCCTTGAGTTCAAGGCCCAAGCAGGGCTCTTACAGCTCATCAAGTGAAAATGGCACATCCTTCTGTTCCCTTCTGCATGTCTTGTGGGAACTTCTCCATCTTTTCACGGTACCAAGTTTATTCCTGTTTCTGCTGTGTCATGGATGATTAGCATCATGCTAACTAGATTTGTTTGCGAGGAAGAAACGAGCAGCGGGAAAAGGTGTGCGGGTGACAAAGAGATGACTGGCTTTTATTTTTGCAGCTTTAAATCTACGCTTGACACTATTGTAAAATGAAAAAGTACTTTGAGCTTCTATGGGGAAAATATACAGTCTTTCATCAAAAAAAACGACCATTTTTGACAGCAGAAAGTCTCGCACGTCTGCCAAACAGCCGGTCTGTGAATGAGCCTCATTTTTCAGTTCAACAATAGTTTAACAAGCTCACACTTACCGTGAACCGTCTTTTCCACAGGTGACAAGGTGGAGACGTTCCCTGTCCTGGAGATCGAACAGAGCGAGATAGTGGACACCAACGGTGCTGGAGACGCCTTTGTTGGAGGTACTGTGCTACTAAGCCATAAAGGTGTACTTTTAAAGTACATCTTTAATAATTTCTAATGTTGTCAAAACTTGTGCGTTAATGCAGGGGCGGAGCTAGGTTTGGCCACCCCACAACTGCTTCTGTTTTTTGTTTTTTTTCTTTTTTTTCTTTTTTTTTTTGACAAGAATTGCATTTAGTCAGTCGCAGGACGTCTTTATGACCACATCAAACAGGAGATTTTTCAGATACAGATATGTGGGTATTCTTGTCGAATTTAATTATATTATTAATGTAGACATGTAATAAATGTATTGAAAGAGGAGTAATGGAATATAATTACAGTATTTTTTGTGATTTAAGCTATATCATTTGCATTTATAAATGTATTTAGACTACTGTTTTTCATACAAATACATAAACGTAATACATTTTTACCATGGTATTGAAGTGTTATATTTGTGGTTTTAACTGTTATTATCATGATCTAAATGTATACTGCTATGGAAGACCAGTGGTTAATTAAAAAAAAAAAAAAAAAAAAACTCAGTCAGAATAATTACATTTCACCATATAAAAATGAGGTTGCTACAATTTTTACAGATATTACAGATTTTGATAATTAACATAAATCATGATCTGCATCCTAATTCAAACTACTATCAAATGTATTTCTAAGAGACAAAAAAAATTGATATTATTATTTATATTATGAGGCAACGCAGACCTGTTTTTTGATTTGAAGCAATATATTAGAATGTAGGATTTTTTCTTATTATTATTTTTTTATTTATTTTGTTAAGAAAAAATGTGTTTGTCATGTTCTGACCATGAAGAATAGTTTAAAACCACAATTAACTGTGGTTTTTACAGCTTTCACATTGGAGTAAAAATCTGGTTTTAAACTTGAAAAAAAAGAAGGCATTTATCGTAATAATTATCTATATCGACTGATATGGAAAAAAATATATATATATTTGTGATTCAATTAGTTAATTTTTTTAATTGATTGACAGCACTTCAATCATAAGCAGTTTACTCAAAAATTACAGTTCTGTTATTATTTACTTATTCTCATATTTGTTGCAAAACTGTATGACTTTTCTTGTTCCTGTGAAACTGATGATTATGATGATGATTTCAGCTGTTTTTGTCAATACAATGAAAGTCAGTGGTGTCCAGAACAGCATTTGGACCCCATTGACTTCCATTTACTGTATGGACAAAGTAAAAAGCACCGAGAGATTTTTCGAAATCTATCCTACTAAATGAATTAACCTGATCATTAATGTGTAAATCAGAGAAAAGGAAACTCCACACAAATGAACTGAATTGTTGAAACAGGTGTCGTAGACTCAGACTAGTCCTAGACGAAAGTATGTTCAATGGAAAATCACTATTGACAGGACAATTTAATCCAGGATTAGGTTTGATCTGTAACCTCTGGGAAAGCAGACCGTGATGCAAGAGCTCTGACACGCAATGCTTATTTATTTCCTGTGCAGCTGCTCTGGAATGACAATTTGCAGATGAATTGTAGTTATACTTCATTCATTTGGCTTCGTTTAGCCACACGAAGCCGCCAATGCGCTATTGTACTATTTAACCTCAGATAACACAGTTACAGGCAAATAGATCACTTTCATGATGGATTAGTGGAGTTTCCAGCCTCCCCACAGCCGTTATCTTTAATCGGCGGGTTTCGCTAATAAGCGCGCATTCAGATAGCCGCTGCGCGTCTACTCCGATCTGAACTGTGAAGCCATCCATCAAAAGCGTAAAGCGCAACGCTGTTTGCCTCCCCATGAAAAACAGAAATATCGATGTTGATCACGCCGTTCGCACGGGTTCTTTCGGGTCCGCGTAATTTATCTTCATACGACGCTCTTACGCGGGCCCTCTGCTTTTCAAAGGCCACGAGCCTGATTTGCTAACATGTCTTCCTGTAGCTCTTCCAGGACAACCTTGCGACTAATAGAGCTGTGAGCGTGTTTGCTCAAACGTCGTATTGATTTTTTTTAACTCCTTTATCCGTTCCAACAAGAGGTTGGAGGCCAGCGCTCTGCCGTGTTGGAAAATGAATTTGCCAGCTGTTTTTCAATGCGCTCCGGCGCTGCTGCAGAGAGCAGAGATCTAGGTGGGAGGGTTCAGAGCCCGAGGGCAGCTGGAGGATTTCTGTATCGCACATCACTAAAGGGGGCCTTTGCATCACCTTTACCCCTTAAGCCTGATTTCCTTAATTTTTTAAAAGAAAGTACATGCAACAAAATCGATACTCTGAGCTAACGTTCGCCGGCGTGTTTTCAGATGTGTGCGTTCATAAAACATATGTTTGCACATGCTTTTTGATTAGGATCTGTTCAGTCTTTTGCACACGGCCGATTTGATTTGTCTTTTTCTCGATGTCTGTTTGCATGTGTGTGCAGGTTTCCTGTCCCAGCTGGTACAGGATAAGACCTTTGAGCAGTGCATCCGCGCTGGACACTACGCTGCTAACGTCATTATTCGCCACGCGGGCTGCACATTCCCAGAAAAGCCAGACTTCCACTGATGGGCCTCTGAGAGACCGGAAGATACGGCCGCCCGAGTGTTTTATAGGACTAATGCCTTTTTTTAATTGACTTTTTATCTTCTGTTCCTCTTTCCTCTCTTGTTCACTGCCTGCCTTCTGCTGTGCCTCTGTTTTCTCTGTCTCACAGCCTAATGTGATCACAGAGACATATTTCACGTTTTAAAACTGTTTACAAAAGAGGCAAAAGAGGAATTTCTATTGGAAATGTTGAATTGTTTTTACTAAAGCCATTTTAGAATCACGGTAAAGAGTGATGATCATAACCCGCATCTTTTCAGATGTGGCGTTTGCTAACAAAATGATTTTAATTTAGTGATTAGTGGTAAAAACGGAAGCCAGATGAACTTTATTGAGGCTCATTTTATTTCAAAGAATTTTTGTTGGCCAGTCTTGCTGTTGTAAACCAAATGTATTTGTGGGAAACACTTAAATGTGTCACAAACTGCCAAAATAAACAAAAAAAAAAAGGCTGTATTACAGCTCTCACTTGTATTCTCTTCCTAACCTTATAATTATTTATCCAAGAAGCGCGTTTATTACTTGAAATATGTTTGGATTTTGCATAATCTGTGTTTTTGTTCAACAGAGAGCCTGGACTCGGCCTGTTTTAGAGTCTCAGCTGTGTCCTTTTGGATGGTTAGAAAGCCTCCAGCTTCTACCTGTCCTCTTGATGACAGTGGCAGGGTCTGCATCGGTTCATCTCTGTGATATGGGATGAGGAGTAGCTATTTGTGAGCATCATTAGAGAGACTCAAGGTACAGCTGACCCTTTGTCCCCATGTGTGACAGCAATCATAGCAGATTCAGGTTCTGTCACTGACAAACCTGTTCGGGCCCTGGCATCACCGTTCGAGCACATGGTTTTAAACAACCCATGCGAAATCCTTAATGACAGCGAAGGACAGAGTCCTTGAGCACTATTTCACATTTTCAGCTCACACACACACGGTCACGCTTACGCTTGTGTTTTTTTCCACTTCTCTAATCCTCCCGCTGTGTGTTTTACAATGATGCTGGGTGTTTTTAAGACCTGCGAAAGTTGCCTGTGAGGTTTATAAAACATAAGTTGATTCACAGGTGCGTTACTTTTGGACAGCATTTCAGTCAGTGGATTTAGAAGACGTTATGGAAGTCAAACTTGAAAAACAACACTTCTGATATAGGTGAAATGTTGGTTTCTCTTTATTTTAGGTGTCTTTAACTATATACAGTACATAAAGATTAATTATGATGTACAATGTAGGGTAATGATTAAGGTTAAGGACAGGTTTAGTGATGTGTGTAGATTTGAGGGTGAGTTGTATTGCATAAAGCAATGGTTCTCAACTCCAATCCTCGAGGCCCACTGCTCTGCACATTTTGTATATTTTTGAATCCGACACACTCAGTTTAGTTCGTAGATCGTTCTCCTAACCAGCTGATGATCTGAATCAGGTGTGGTAAATGAGGGAGACATACAAAATGTGCAGAGCAGTGTGCCCAGAGGACTGGAGTTGAGAACCACTGTCATAAAGCACTATATAAATAATTTGGACTTGACTTCTAAGGGATATGTTGAGGTCAACAGATGTATTACCAGAAACTAATTACATGCAGGTACGATTTAAATACAAGTCCAATGTAAGTGTACATAGTAGTTAAATACACTTAATATAAAGTAGGTCTGAAATCATTATGTAGGTAAATAATTTAAAACTGTATATTTATAATCTCAGACACAAATTAAAATGAGAGTAGGAAAGCAACAGGATCAGTTTATTTAAAACAATGAATCAGCCCGGCGACTGTGTGACCTCATTTAAAGTTTATTCATTTCATAATGATTGATGTTTAATATGCTTAGACTTATTTGGTTTGGTTTGGTCCACTATATTAGCAAATATTGTTATATTAAATTATTTAAAAGAGGAAAACCATCTAATCAGCAATCTAGGAAATGCTCATCTTTGCTTAGTTGGAACATTCAACACAGTTGTATTTTTGTAGTTAGTAACGTTCACCACTATCTGGAAGGTCATCAGTTTAAGCTAATCTACTTACCCTAGTGCTGTTATACCCGTGTGCAGGGCATTTATCCTGCTTCTGTCTGCATGTGAATATGAATGTGCCAGTGGTTGGAATATGCAAACATGAATAATTCCAATGTATCTGCGTAAACTGTAAACAAAGTACCTTCCCATTTGGCATACAAATAAGTAACACCTACTCGCAATCGCCACACACATTACAGTGCTACAAAAAGGGCTTAGGGCTGAAAATAATGCCAGTTATCACTTGAGAATTGATAGGTATTGTTATAATGCAGATGATTAAAAACAACAATGCTTAGTAGTAACTTTAAAGAGGTTGTGAAATGGATTTTTTTATTATTATTTTAAAATGTTCCTTGAGGTCTACTTTATAATGTTAATAAAAAAAATAGCAAAAAAACCCCAAATATATGGAAAAATGATTTTCAACTGTAATTCTGACCCTCTGTCTAAAATGGCCTGTTTTAAGGGGCAGGTCCTTTAAGGCTTGTCAGTAATCCACTGTTATCAACAGTATCAAAAAGCATTATGAGATAATTTACTTACCATTTGTGATGCAGCTGCAGTAAGATCTAGTATCGCTTCATCTTACAACAAATGTTTCTTTGTGAATTCTCCATGACGCTAGGTGTGTTTCCATTACAGATTTGCACAAACTTTTGCGATGTTTAATAAATGTCGATAAAAAAAAACAGGTGTGAAATGACACCATTTCCTGAAACTGAGCCACGGTGCGCCTGGTTTAAACACAAGCGTGGCCACGATCAGCTCCGCAGACTTGTGCAGTGTAAATAAGGTTATATTGTGTAATCAATGCTTGTGTAAGCGGCCACATATGAGGTATTTTTTTGAGGTTATAGTACATTAAAGAATGAACATGTGACTTATGTACACAACTTGACGTGTAAATGCGAAAAAGCCGTTTCCATTGCAGTTTTGCAAAATACTAATTTTGCGAATTGCCTGAAAGACCACTTCATCCGAGCCTAAAAACTTTTTTGCGATTATATGGTAGTTTTTGCAAAATTGATGTTTCCTTTAGGTGTATTTTCAGTTTGCGCAATTTGAAGGGTAATGGAAACGCAGCTACTGTTCCTCGTTTACAAAACAACATGCTCCAAAGTCTGAACAATCCTCTGACGCGCTCTGGGATGCCATTAAAAATAAACTATCCACTTGTTCCTTATGCTGGGATCCTTCTGATATCTGTACAAAGATGCGAATGAGCATCCATTTGTCCTGTTGACGAAAGACTCAAGCACATGGACTGTCAGAAAGCAAACACGCATCTATATTCTGTACCCAGTGTAGACAAAATAGCGGCAGTAATTATTTCTATTTGCCTTTGACATGACACGGCACTTGCTTTCATTGTAGTCAAGTGTCAAGCTGACTCAGACATTTCAATACAATTGTCGCATTTCTCCCCCTAGTGGCAGTCGTACAGTGGTCGTAAAGCAAGCGTTACCCACCATGGTAAAATGAATGATTTTAATGAATGTAATGAATGTATGAATATATCGACACAAAACAAATGACGCCCAAAATAAAAACATAGTAGGTTTTATGGGGTTAATCGACCTACATAATGATTTAGTCATTATAAAATAATTATTTGTCAAAATTATTCTAAAGCACAATTTTACAAATATAGTGTTTACAGAATAAGGTTAAAGTGCGAAAATATTGGTAATTTTGACCTTGCGCGCATAGTTTTGATTTATTATATATCATTACTTGCACTTTGTTAGTCTTTGCACGTTCGCTTTGTAAACACTGGGTCTGTAGTTCCACATGACCTTTCGATGTGATTCAATAGCGTCTTGAACGCGCATCCCAGAGCCTGTGCTACACGAGCTTTTGTGCTTAAAAAGTATACAAATTTTTATTTTTCAAAAAAATGACTGATCGTTTTACTAGATAAGACCAGCCAGGATGGTTTAGAGCCTTTTGAAGCTGCATTTAAACTACATTTTGGAAGTTCAAAATCAGGGCACCAATGAAGTCCATTATATGAAAAATCCTGAAATGTTTTCCTCAAAAACCATAATTTCTTTACAACTGAAGACAGTAAGACATGAACATCTTGGATGACAAGGGGGTGAGTAAATTATTTGTAAATTGTTGTTCTGGAAGTCATGACCCCTTTAAAATAGCAGAAAAAAGTGGATTCAACTGAAGGCGGTGTAATTCTAACAATATTTAGTGTTGTGTTAGTACATCACACCCAGACCAGCTGCTGTAAGCAGCTCAGCCTGGTGTTTCAAAAAAGACAACTGAAGACAACCCTTTGGTGTCAAATCACCTTGATCAGGCTTTGCTGGAAGCCAATATGAAGGCTTTTGCCAAACTGTAACCACATCCTGCACGGCTCAAGTTTTATTTAGTGTGCAATTTGTTTTCCTTTCAGGCGCCGTAAAAAGTAACATGTCCAGGTTCAGATTGCCCTGCGCTACACCAAATTTTCACCGCAGGACGAAGCCATGGGTTTTCAGGTGCATTTGAAAATTGTCAGTGGGTTTTGTTGCGGAACCGTTTAGGTTATCAAACTGTGGTGAAGCACATTCCACTGTATTTAATTGACGTTGGTATTTATATTGCAAACAAACATTAATTACATGTGCAACACCTTCTGAGCAATTATAAAGCCAAGTGTAATTAAACAGTGTGGAAGTTTTATTATAATTATGCATATATGCGTGTTGAGTTATATGAAAAGTTTTTTCCCCGTACGGTTTAAAATCTAGCATGATTGGATATGCCAACTTAAAGACGATTTTGTATGCATACGTTGATATCCCACTAAAAGTGCTATTAAAAGTTTCCTTTTCCTCTTTACAGACAGGGCACATTATGTCTCCTCTTTTCCCACCCATGCCATGTAGTCTGAAACAATGTACATTGTTTCCCAATGAGCGATGTGATGTCACATAGCGGTTACAGCGAGTTAGTCCTCCTCTGTGGCTGATGGAGTGCCGAAAGGGGAGGGTACTACTTTGTCACAGACTCCTATGTAGATTAACCTTTCAATTAGTTGTTATCAGGTTCCCTCTGCCTACGCGTGCGTTCATCTTCCGAATCAAACAGGACCCTATTGGATTTATCAGGCTACTTTACGCATATATCATCAGCTTGGCAAATAAGCGTGTTTTTATTGCTTATACGAGGAGCGTGGAGAGATCGTGCGAGGAACTTAAAGGTAAATGTTCGCTTTGCCAGCGTTGTCGGGCATTTATCTCGGCGGAGTCTTGAGTGGCTTGTTATCGGTGGCATGTTTTAATCGTTCAAGTTTAACTTGTCGTGAGTGATGTAACTTGACGCGAGCGGAGAAATTAATTCGGGCTATTAAGGTTATTGGGTTACGCGAACCGCGCAAGTATCGCAAGCTACTGCTTGACCCGCATAAATGGAATTTTCCAGATGCTATCTGTTCTCAGTTGCTTGAGCTTGCAATACGAGTGCATTTTGCATGCCTTGGACAGAAGCGCGTAAACAAACAGCAGTCTTCACTGCTGCCTTTGAGCGTTTTACGGGAGGAATGATATGCCATCATCCGTTAAGGCATTCGCAGGAGGATATATAAATGTTGCCTATTTGCGTGCACAGTACCTTCGTGAGGATGTACGCGCGTTCGATAGTTCATGGCCTCCCGTGTCTTTTGTAAAGTGCAAACTAATTATAATATTGGATTACAGTGCACACAGGACGGGGAATGCCAGGGCTAACTCGAGCACTTGGTGGACTAATTATTCACCATTACATTATTCTCCAAAAAGTGTGACTAGGTCGATCTGCTCATATTGCAGTGTTGTGCGATGCTCATAAGGGGGAGCCTTCTTAAAGGTGTAGAGCGACTTTCGCCTGATCCTACATTAAAGAGCCATCAAGTAGTTTTAAACTCATTATGTTACGTGATGATCAAATATTCTATCCGCTATTCCTGTTAACTGCTTTTCTGATGCGGACAGAATAGCAGGTATCGCATTCCATACGCAGTACGGACTAAAGAGCGGTTGACACCTTAAAGGGATAGTTTGTCAAAAAACAAAAAAAAAAAGAAAATATTGTCATTTACTCCCTCTCGTGTTGTAATAATCCCGTGTGAGATGGTGCAATGACAGCCTTCAGTTATTAATCACTTTTATTGTTTGTTTAAAACAAACACTGAAAGTAAATAATAATTGAGGCTGTCAGTTCTTCACTTTCTGCTAAATGTCTTATTTTGTGCTCCACGGGAGAAAGAAAAAAAGTCACAGAGGTTTGGGAAAAACATGCGAGAGAGTAAATGATGACAGAATGTTCAGTGGTGTTGAACTGTCCCTTTAAGAGGCGGGTCAAGTGATTATTGACAGATTATGAAGCCAACCGATTCCTCGAGAGGCCGAGCTGTTTCCTTGTGATTGACACTTCGGTTATCAAACCAGGGATAAGTATTTGCCCTTTCTAACCAATATTAAAGTTTCTTGGGCGGGACCGTCTTTGTGAAGGTAAGGTTTAATGAGACTCCATTGGGTTGTAATCAGTGTCATGTCGGATTCATGTAAACTACAACATTGTAACAAAATGGCGTCTGTTTAGTAACGCGACCGGGCAAAGCGGCGAAGTCACCTGACCTGTCCACCGTATTAAAGCGTCCAGAAAACAAGGTTTGCGAGACCGTGGGTTAATTGACGTGTTGACTTTGTCATCATAAATTATAGATAGTCATCTGTCGGAAGTAGTCATAAAGCATAACCTAATTTAGCCAGCTTTAGCTTAGCGTGCTAGACTTGGGCTCCGGGGCTGTTTAGAAAGCCGATGCTGGAGATAAGAAGCCGAATGCTTTTGAGATTCGCCTGACTTTACCTCTCTATCTCGGCTTTAATCAGAGGACTCGGGCTGAAGTACGAACGTCAGTATGCGTGTGTGATACTGTGTTTTATTTTAGCTGTCAACCTTAGAGATGATGTTGCTAGACTCTTAATGTGAAATGTCATGGCCAAGTCGTAGTTTGTGACCAGTGCTGGAAGAGTGTAGACAGATTTAAAATAAGTGTCAAAGCTTAAACAGCGCTGTGTGTTGCGTTTTTAAGTTTGAGTTGGACACCCACAACGAGACTTTGTTTTATCATCGCTTGTCTTGTTTTTATACGTTCTGCTAACACACTCTCTGTGTGCTGTCATGCCTTCCCAGTTCAACTCGAGTTATTTCTTGGTTATTTTGCTGGCTAACCGAGTTGCGTCGTTCAATTATTTACCGTAGCTTTTCTTGGATCTGTTTAGGCCGGATCTAATGTCTCAGAGGAATGGGTCAAGTGTTCCCCTCAGTTTGTGTGCGAGGCTTTTTATATAACAATATTATGGCAGATAAGTTGTGGTTGAGTTTACACGGCTGCTGTTGGCGAGCGGAGGAATTCTTGAGAAATTGTTCAATGCATGTCACCTGCTGGCTGCTCGCAGCACTGTTCTTCCTCTGCCTCTGCTGTTTGGGTTTTTACACTGTCATAAATCAATGAGCTTAATAAAATGTTATGTTATGCACGGTGGACTGTGTTTTAGCTTGTAGCTAAATGTAAAAAAACAAAAAACAAAAAAAAGTAATGTGCACAAAAAAAAATGTTGCGTAGTTTTGGAGTAAATAAATGTCTCGATCTAGTGAGCTCCCTAGCTAGACTGCATTTATAGGCATCGTAAACACGTGCAGAATTTTTGCTGTCTAAGTAGGTAGATAGGCAGGTATGGTTTGGAGTATCAGCTATAATTCCCATAAAGTGGCTCGCATTTTATCAAAATGTGAATTAACATGTTCATCTTAATCTCATGGTTGTACTGGTCTGTCTGGTTTAGACTGGTGATTTTTCCTTTTATGGAATGTGTGCACCTTATACCTGAAGTCACATGTTCCATTTCTAAGGGCTGGGGAAAGAAATAATTTATATGTAATGTTTAACTAAGCCAGTTTAAATATATGAATAATATATA
>JAHKKF010497549.1:0-11710 GCA_019740295.1 Labeo calbasu | reverse complement strand
CTCAAATATTGT
Source organism: Labeo calbasu (assembly GCA_019740295.1). Lineage (NCBI taxonomy): Eukaryota > Metazoa > Chordata > Actinopteri > Cypriniformes > Cyprinidae > Labeo > Labeo calbasu. The sequence goes on along the minus strand of JAHKKF010497549.1, from coordinate 11,698 downwards.
TCACAAATCTGTCTAAATCTGTGTTAGTGAGCACTTCTCCTTTGCCGAGATAATCCATCCACCTCACAGATGTGGCATATCAAGATTCTGATTAGACGGCATGATTATTGTACAGGGCAGATGGCAGACAGCGTGTATGGTGTCGTGTGGGTGAGCGGTTTGCTGATGTCAACGTTGTGGATCGAGTGGCCCATGGTGGCAGTTATGGGGTTATGGTATGGGCAGGCTTATGTTATGGGCAACGAACACAAATGTATTTTATTGATGGCATTTTGAATGCACAGAGATACCGTGACAAGATCCTGAGGCCCATTGTTGTGCCATTCATCCATGACCATCAGCTCATGTTGCAGCAAGATAATGCACGGCCCCATGTTGCAAGGATCTGTACACAATTCCTGGAAGCTGAAAACATCCCAGTTCTTGCATGGCCAGCATACTCACCAGACATGTCACCCATTAAACATGTTTCGGATCCAGTCACACCTGTGCAATAATCATGCTGTCTAATCAGCATCTTGATATGCCACACCTGTGAGGTGGATGGATTATCTCGGCAAAGGAGAAGTGCTCACTAGCACAGATTTAGATAGATTTGTGAACAATATTTGAGAAAAAATAGAGCTTTTGTGTACATAGGAAAGTCTTAGATCTTTGAGTTCAGTTCATGAAAAATGGGGGCAAAAACAAATATATATATATATAATTTTGATCAGTGTATAATATTTACATGTAAGTGTGTAATTTTATAATATTTGATAAATTCTTTTGAATTTAGTTAGAGCTGCACAATTAATCATTAAAAGATCACAATCTTGATTCAAACACCCATGTGATCTAAATAACAACGATTCGTCTATGTCTTAAAGTTGAAAAATTGAAGTTTTTTGGCGTTTAGTATGGATATGTTAACCTTAATGTTATCTGTAAGCTAGTTTCCTCCAAAACAATGACAAAATTTGCATTTAGAAGATATAAGCATTCAAAACTCACAGTCTCTAACTTCCGCCAATATGGTTCAACGATTTTGATGACATCACCCTGCATTTCAGCTTCTCATCAAACATTCTGTCCAATTAAATGCCCTCTAGAATCCGAAATGTCCCGGGACTGCTGGATATGTCCCACCATGTCTTTCTGTTTCAGTTAAAATTACGTCTTCAGAATAATTTGAAACATGCAGAATAAAGCTGCATGTTTCAAAGCACTTTAGTGGACCTTTAAACCTTTGATATAAAGTCATATTGGAACATGACAGAAAAAGCCGTTATTAGGCATGAAACAGCTTCACAAACAGTCTTTTCAACCATTTATAGTTCTGATATAAACACTGATGTCTATGGTAGCGATCAAAATACAGCATATCATATTTTTTAAGTAAATGGCGCTTCAAATAACGTCTGTTGATTACGATGTTGATTACATTGTTCTGCCACTAGGTGGCAACACATGACTGTTAAAAAATGTGTTTGTCATTGAATCATTAATTCAAGAGATTCATTTAAAAATGCTGATTTATTTTTTATGAAACAAGTGAATTCTTTATAAGTAAGTCATTAAATCAGTCTTTCAAACCAATTAAAAAATGTTTTTGAATAGACTGCAGCAATTAATATTCTGCCATTACCTCTTGTAAATTACATGTTATTTTGCTTAGTTCAGAATCGTGGGAGAATCGTGATCTCTATTTGATTTAAAAACAAACAAACAAATAAACAAACAAAAAAACAACAACATTCCAAAGTTATCCAGAATCGTGCAGCTCTAGCAGTAGTACAATACCAAAACTATTAAAATAATACAAGTAATAATAAAATAATAATTAATAATAAAAGTAAATTAAATTTGACAAATTATTTATTTTAAATAATTAATATGAATTTCATCAATTAATTTTTAAAATAGCTAATTAATTTGTAAGAAGTTGTATTTTAATATTACGAATAATAATAAGAGCTGTGTATTTATAGATACCTTTATATTGTAGGAACATCATTTTCTCTTGCAGTTTTTGAAAACCTGAAATTTGAAAACCCCAACTGTAGTTCGTACAAAATGTATAAAATGGATTTATTTATTCATCTCACTTAAAACATGATTTTTACTTAGATCAACGGCTTGTCAGTTTCTGATTTGTGATCTGTGAAATCATTGTCTGTTTGTCAGTTAACCGATGATCTGATTCTGATCAATATTGATGAGGGAACCGTGTCCTGCTCTGGCTGTCATTACATTGACGTCCCAGACACCCCGCAGGCAGCTGCTGAGCGTTTTAAGTGTCGGTAAGAAACATTTAATCATTAAATGTAGTCTTGCTTACTCTCAAAATATACAAGATGTTAATAAACTCACATTATGAAATCTGGTTGGTGAGACCAGGAACCTGTACCATGATGGATGTTGAACAAACTCAAGTTTACAGGATTAGTTTCGAATTGACAAATCCAAAGAATCTAATCAGGCTTTGTTGGTAGCATGATGCTGATCATCAACATTCTCAGTCATTTCAAGACAATGATCCTTTACTAATCCTCCACTGCATTCATGTGTAATGGATTTACGGGTACAATAATTCTATAAATGATGGCACAATCTAAACTTAAACTTCATAGTATCGACCCAGGTTCCTAAAAGTCATGTATTTGTCAGATTTGTAATTGTTTTGCTGGATCTTCATGTAGAAGGAAAGGTCTGCAATTACACTATGACCTGGAAGTGGTTCATCAGAGAAACTGTTGCAATCTTAATGAGCTGCGGATGCAGAGAAAGCACTGGCAACACAGTCTCAATTTGGATATACAAAACATCACCCTGGAGCTCATCGTTAACATGTTTAGGTACGTAAAAGCCTGTGAAGAAAACTAGAACTGACTTGTTTAGATCTTCTACACATGTATATTTAAAAATAATGCTTCTTTTGCCAGAGATGTCAGTGATTACCTTAATCACGAACACAGAGTTTTTAACACTGATGAGTTTCTGAAGAGCAGGGAACCAGGTGACCAACCATTTTATAAAAAGGTGACTTTCTATTTAATAATATGTCTGGTCTTTAAACTTTAGGAATAAAACTGTATGACTGATAGCTTTTTATTCATGACAGGTCTTGGAAACGCACATTTTCCACTCCTTCCTGAAAGAACGTCTGAATGGAAAAATAGATAAATTTACCCAAATGGATCTTAGTACTCAGACAGAAGACCAAATGTAAGTTGAAGCTTTGATGTAACAGATTTTTCCACATTAATAATAAAAATGTTTTATGAAACTAATAGTTCTTTTTTAAATATATGCTGTTCTTTTGTTTAATAATTTGTTAATAATTTCTATAGATTGAGTAAATCGTTGGATTACTCACGCAGACCCACCATAAAGGAAATAAAGATTATGCGAAGTGAGTCTTTAAAGAGCGGTTTGAGTAAACGTCTGGGCTCGAGTCTCCCTGACCTGGACAACAAGAAACACCTGACTTTCCCTAAACAGGTGTCTCCAACTAAGACCATTCCTAAAAAGTGTAAGAGAACTGCAGTACTGTAATGCATTGTCACAACCTAGTTTTGTATTTAGATTTTTATAAAATATTCATATTACTGATCATCTTTATCCCAAAAGCTATGAATACTCCAGTCAGGCCAGTCAAGAACTTCCAGCTTCCAGAATTCCCTTCTCCCTTGACCTACCCCAACGTGATCCATTATTTTGGAGATCTTGTCCTTCAGCTGAACAAGGCCATATCAGCTAGCCCAGCTGTTGATTCCTTCCTGCTAGCAAGATACTTTTACCTGCGTGGTCTCATCAACATGCTGAGCTCTAAGCGATTGGATGCCCTCAGTGACTTCCAGAACCTCTACAAAACAGATATTGAGATTTTTCCTGAAGAGCTGGTGAAGATGCTGGCAGGTTCTCTGCAGATAGAGGAGAGAGCCCAGGCAGAGAAGAGACCTGAGCTCAAAGGGCTCATCTGTCAGGTGAAGAACAATGAAAACAGCAAGCATGTAGAATCAGATTGTCACGTGAGAAAGTTCGAGCTTCCCAAGACTCCCATGCAGCTGGAAGAGTTTGTGACGTGCACTCAACAATCTGGTATTGTGCGGGACATGGCCACTTCAGAAAGATTGTTTGAAGCTCTCACTGTCGGTAAGTTTGAGCTGTAACGTGTCATTGTATAAAACCATTAGGGATGCACAATATTTTGCTACCAAATCAGTTAATGATTGAGATAGAGATTTAAAGGGATAGTTCACCCAAAAATGAAAAATCCATTGTTAATTACTCACCCAAACCTTTGTTCATCTTCAGAACACAAATTAAGATATTTTTGATGAGATCCAAGAGCTTTCTCACCTTGCATAGACACTTTTTGCACACACAAAAAGTATTCTTATAGCTTAATACAATCAAGGTTACCACTGCTGTCAAATGGACTATGTTAACAATGTGTGGTGGTGGCGCTATGACTATAACTAGATATTGGCATGTAGATGTCTTCAGGCCAGCTCTTTTATCAAACATTTGAAGTTTGGTGCAGACTGAACATGGTTGTTTGAGTTAGTGCAAAGCATGATGTATCCTGTTTCCAACAGGTGGTATTATGATTATAACTGAATTTTGGCCTTTAGACGTCTTCAGGCCAGGGCTCTTACCAAATGTGATGTTTGGTGCAGGCTGGACATTGCACATTTAAGTAAGGTGTAAAACAAGTAATTTCCTGTTGCCAGCAGGTAGTGCTATGATTAAAACAGAATATTGGCCTTTAGATGTGTTCAGGCCAGGACTCCTGTCAAGCATGTGACGTTGGGGCAGATCAGATATTATATAGCTGAGCTACAACACCTTCTATTTTGGTGCAGATCGGACATTGTATGCCTGAATTACAACAACTTCCTTTTATGGCAAAACATCGAAGTTTGACAGGTCGCCACGAACACGCCCTTCAACGAAACCTCAGGATCTTCGCAATTTAACATCACAAAGGGCTTTAGATTATGCTAACCAAATTTGGTGTTGATCTTTTTAAATTGCTACACTCTCAAAAACATAGGTGCTTTAAAAGGTTCTTCACAGCGATGCCATAAAAGAACCATTTTTGGTTCCACAAAGCACCATTCAGTCAAAGGTTCTTTAAAGAACCGTCTCTTTCTTACCTTTTTATAATCTGAAGAACCTTTCGCCACAAAGAACCTTTTTGTGAAACAGAAAGGTCTCAGATGTTGAAGGTTCTTTATGGAACCATTTAAACAAAAAAGGTTCTTCTATGGCATCATGAAGCACCTTTGTTTTTAAGAGTGTAGGACAAGTTTGTTTAAATACAATGCTTGAAAATGGCAAAAACAGACTTCCTGTTGGGTTTCGGACTTTGTACCGGGGGACTTTTTTGTAGGTGTTGGTGTGTTACATGTGTCTGCCGAATTTCGTACATGTATGTGAAACATAGCTCGAGGGACACTTTATTAAAATTTTATAGGTGGCGCTATCGAGCCATTTTGCCACACCCACTTCTAAAACCCATATCAGATGTAAATTTTCATCACTTCTGGTGTGTGTGTGAAAAGTTTCATGAGTTTTCAAGCATGTTTAGGCTTTTAAAAATGCAATTCATTTTGGAGAAGAAGAAGAATCTGAGCAATTCCAGTAGGGACCTCGCACCATCGCTGCTCAGGCCCTAAATAGATGTTATGTACAATATTTTTTTTATAATATATTTGTTCTTCTCAGGTGGGCCGAAGCATATTAATCCAGAGATGTTCAGACTGTTTTATACCTTCTGGAAACAGGCAGAAGCACAGGACATCGACCTGCCTGTTGAGGTCCTGGAACACCTAGATAACAATGAGTGTGTGTACAAGCTGTCCAGTTCTGTGAAGACCAATTATGGTGTTGGTAAAATTGCCATGACTCAGAAAAGGCTCTTTCTGCTGACCAGCGGCAGACGTGTATATGTTGAGATTACCAAGTTTAGGGACATTGAGGTTTGTGAGTCTTCATACCTGTAATATTACTTTTAAAATGAGAAGTTAGTTCTTGTGGTAACCGTGTGATTCTTGTGAACTCAGGAAGTAAAGATCTCCGCTGCTTCATTCTCGCTTTTGAGGGTCCCATCTCTAAAGATCAAGAACAGCCTAAAGCAAGAAATATTTGAGGCTAATTTAAAATCCGAGTGTGAACTGTGGAACCTGATGGTCAAGGAGATGTGGGCTGGGAGAATGATGGCAGACAACCATAAGGTAAAGTTCACCCATACTGTGAATCTGTATCTAATATGGGAATCAAAACATGACATAAAATCAACCATTGACCCTTTCTTGCCAACGTAAATGATTAGTTCACTTCCAGAATTCAAGATTTTCTTGATAATTTACTCACCCGTATGTAATGTCTTTCTTTCTTCAGTTAAAATGGAATGGTTTTTGAGGAAAACATTCCAGGATTTTTCTCTGTATAGTAGACTTCAGTGGTGGCCAATGGGTTGAAGGTCCAAATTGCAGCTTCAAAAGGGCTCTACACGATCCCAACGGAGGAAAAAAGATCTTATCTAGCAAAACAATTGGTCATTTTCTAAAAAAAAACTACAAAAAGATGCACATACGGGTCTTCTCGCATTGTACAATCACATTGAAAAAGTCATGTGTAATTAGTTCTTGGTTCTTTGTCTGCGTACTTCGGTTTAAAAAAGCTGGGATTGTGTAGAACCTTTTGAAGCTGCATTGAAACTGCAGTTTGGATATTCAACCTACTGGCTCCCATTGAAATCCACTCTTTGGAGAAAAATCCTAGAATGTTTTCCTCAAAAACCTTCATTTTCAACTGAGGAAAGAAATACACATTTTGGATGACATTCTGCAAGTGAACTAAGCCTTTAGTAATAGAATAGAAATGATACTGTAAAAAGATAAGAAATTAATTTATATTGGTTCATAAATCTGTCCTGGAGCAAACCTGTTACTAAAGGGATTTCCAGCCGCTCAGTGTTTCTAACAGTAACAGGGTGTGTTTAGGGCGTTCACCTACAGCTATCAAAATAATGCAAGCTTTAACGATCACATACATGCTTTGATATGCCCTCCTAGTTCATTCCCATTTCCCACCATTAGATAAACACATCCTTAGGTGTAAATTGTTCTATGTGTTTTTTATTATTAAGGTTTCAAGTTTCTGTTTCTTTTTCATTGTTTGAGGAGTTGACTGCTGTTTCTATTTTTCTAGAGCGTTGCTTGTTTAAACCACAAATGCACAAAGTACTGAGTTTGTGATCTGTCATCTCTTCTGCTTATCAGGACCCCCAGTATGTGCAGCAGGCACTGACCAATGTCCTGCTTATGGATGCAGTGGTGGCCTGTTTAGAGACACAGAAGGCTGTGTGTGCTGCCTCCAAACTGGCCTATAATGAAAAGCAACGGCAAGAAGGTCTGTCTCACTCCCTACCTGTAAGAACTACTGTATGATGAAGACAAGACAGCTGTTTTAATGTCTCCTGTCGTCATTCCCACAGTCCCCATGATCATCCCCAGACCCACAGCAGAGACTCTGAAACACAAGATCAATCCGTCCCAGTACATGACGAACCCTCAGTCTGTGGATGTCTTGCTCTACACTCCAGGTCTGCATGCAGGAGTATTTTGGTTCACCCAAAAATGAAAATTCTGTCATTAATTAGTCACCCTCATGTCGTTCCAAACCTGTAAGACCTTCATTCATCTGCAAAACACAAATTAAGATATTTTTGATGAAATCCGAGAGCTTTCTGATACTGCATAGATAGACAGAAATGAGAATGAAGAGGTTGAGAATGTGGAGTTTTTTTTTTTTTTTTTACAGATATAAATATAAACTGTATTTGTATAAGATATAAACTGTATTTGTGCAAGATATTTAATGTTAAATAACTTGTTTTAACTTCTTCCAGGCCAGTTGACTTTTCCAGACAAAGATGTGGATAGAAACCCTAAGCTCTGGTGTGCGCTCAGCTGTGGGAAGGTGGTTGTGTTTGATGCAGTCAGTTGGTCCCTAAAGCAAAACTGCATTCATTTAGGAGAATCTCAACTGGTAAGATGCTGTTTGCTTTTAAGATTTAATATATTAATATATATTAATATATTAATTGAATATATTGAAGATGACCGAAAAGTAATTGTTGTTTAAGTAACCGGGACCTAAGAGACGACAGTAAATTGTGTATGATGCCACCTTGTGGATTGGCATCTTGTTGCAGCTTTGTTTTCCAATGTCTTATACTTCTGGCTGTTGTTTTTGGATCTGTGGAAGAGTGAAAATTAAACTCTAAATCTCAAAACAGATTTAACACAGCAGTCTTTTTGTGTGTCCAGAACTGCATGATGGGATTGGGCCAGGAGCAGGTGTGGATTGGTTCTCAGGATTCTGTCATTTACATAATCAACACTCGCAGTATGCTGTGTCATAAACAGCTGACTGAGCACCACGGAGAGGTCACAGACTTCGCCCTGGAGAAACTGAACACTGAGAACAGATCAAGGTGATTATTGGACAGTAACAAAATTCACTGGCTGGGTTGGATTAGACTGCACTGTGAACATTTTTAGCTAATGAAATGTTAGATAGAATTATCATAGAATTTTTGTCTAATTAAATAAATAATTAAATATTAAATACTATATATATATATATATATATATATATATATATATATATGTAAGTTTATCCATTTTTTTTTAAGTCTCTTCTGCTCACCAAGGCTGCATTTATTTGATCCAAAATACAGAGAAAAAGCATTAATATTGTGAAATATTATTACAATTTAAAATAAGTGTTTTCTATTTAAATATACCTTAAAATATAATTAATTCCTCTGATGAGAAGCTGAATTTTCACCATCAATACTCCAGTTTTCAGTGTAACATAATCCTTCAGAAATCATTCTAATATGCTGATTTATTATCAACGTTGGAAATTGTTGTGCTGCTTAATATTTTTGGAACCTGTGATACTTGTTTCAGGATTCTTTGAAGAATTTGAAGTTCGAAAGAACAGCATTCATTCGAAATATAATGTAAAGTATAATAATAATAATAAAAGTCTTTACTATCACTTGCTGGATAAAAAATTCTCTCAAAAAAAAAATTACTCGCCTCAAACTTTTAAACACTGTGGGAAAGGTAAAAAAAGTATCACCTGTCCCAAAAAGAAAAATTAAACAAATAAAAAAATATTATGTAATTTTTTATTTTATAGTGTTTTCTGAAGGATAATGTGACACTGAAGACTGGAGTAATGTTGCTGAAAAGTCAGCTTTGCATTGCAGGAAAAGAGAAAAAATTAAAAATATACTAAAATACAAAACTGTTATATTAAATTGCAATAATATTTTACAATCTTTCTATCTATTATAATACATTTTGTTTCATATTATCTATAGATATAGATATATAATTAAACACAAACACACGATTCCAAAAATATAATTAACAGTGTCACCAGCAGGTGGCAGTATTGTTTGTGATATTTTCTGTATGTTTGGCAGCTGTGGTTGAGAATACAGATTACACTATGAAGAAATGTCATTTTGATGTGTTCTCCAAGCCAAGCGCAGGTGTATTCCTGTAGTGCAGATGGCACTGTGATTGTTTGGATCGTCCCCTCTTTGAAGGTGAAGAGGCAGTTTCAACTGTCCTGTGACAGACTGCAGTCCATTCAAGTTTATGATGACGCCTTATGGTGTGGTAAGTTTGTCATCAGCCTGGTAAAACAGTCTAAAACTGTTGTTAACTGGACATTTTACAAAAGAATTCAAATGGTCATGAAATAAACTTAAAAATGGATAGCTTGACATTAATGAGGTTGATCTGAATACATTACTTAATTTAAATTTAGCATGTGTTTATTGCTTGCGAAGGTGCCAGGGATTGTGTCATGAAGCTGAGTCCCAGTGGAGCTCTGCTTTGTAAGATTTCACTCCCAGATGATGTGAAAACCACAGCCTTCAGCAGGGTCACACTGCTTATGGAGGTTCGTATCTTCACAGTCCCCTCACAGTAACAGCTGTAACCAAATATGACCCCTAAATATGATGATCCCCCTTCCTCAAATATATACATACAAATATTTACACAACAACGTGACCCTGGTCAGCGGCAATAGCCTTGTGGTTAGTGTGCTGACAAATAGTACAACTATGCTCGAGGCAACTTGAGTTCGAATCCCATCTCAAGGTCCTTTACCCATCCCGTTCCCCTCTCTTTGCAAAGTACTTTCCCGTCATCTCTCTACTGTTCTGCATATTAAAGGCACAAAAAGCCCAAAAATTATAATTATAAGCCCAAATAATAATAATAATAATAATAATACTGTGACCCTGGACTACAAAACCAGTCATAAAGATGATTTTTACATAATCTAAAAGCTGAATAAACAAGCTTTCCATTGATGTATGGGATTGTAGAACAATTTTTGGCCGAGATACAACTATTTGAAAATCTGTATTGAGAAAACCACCTTTAAAGTTGTCTAAAAGAAGGTCTTAGCAATGCATATTACTATTCAAAAATTAAGTTTTGATATATTTATTGTAGAACATTTACACATTATCTTCATGGAACATGATCTTTTGATTTTTGGCATAAAATAATTAATAATAATAATCATTTTGACCCATACAATGTATTGTTGGCTATTGCTACAAACATACCCAAGCTACTTATGACTGGTTTTGTGGTTCAGGGTCACATATTTTTATGCATAAAGTTCCATTTGTACTGTAAAAATATGTCTTTATACATAAATACAAATTGCATGTTTTAAGTTATGAATCTTTATTTGTTATTCTAATAAATGAGTATATATGGTATCTCTGTGTATGAGATGTGTTGCAGCTTTATGCTGTTTTAGTGTGCAGTTTTCCTTTGCCGTTTCACGCTGTTTGCACAAACACATTTGACACCCAGACAGTCAGAGAGGTCAGCCATGCCACTAAATGGTGTGAATTGCATAAAATTATAATGTGCTCAGATATAATCAAATCTCAGGCTCTTGTTATGCATTTTTATAGAGAAGACAGATCTGGACAAGTTTCACAGACTCAGCAGAGCTTTGTATATGGGACTCCAGTGACCCCGTCAAACCACCTAATCGGGTCACACTCCCCAACTGCAGTGGGGTCACCTGTATGATCAGAGTAAAGGATCAGGTAAAATATTACCTTTTATATGATATTATTATAGTCATACCTAAGAATTTTGAAATAGCATCTTTAAAGAGGTTTATAATGATATTGCGGCGGCATACACTTAAAGTTGTGATAGAATTCACATACAGTTCATACATGTTTCCCCTTTAAAGGAGAAGTCCACTTCCAAAACAAAGATTCACATATAATGTACTTACCCCCTTGTCATCCAAGATGTTCATGTCTTTCTTTATTCAGTCGTAAAGAAATTATGTTTTTTGAGGAAAATTTTTTGACATGTTTCTTGATATAATGGACTGTTATGGTGCCCCGATTTTGAACTTTTTAAAATGCAGTTTAAATGCGGCTTCAAACAATCCAAAATGCGGTTGTAAATGATCCCAGCCGAGGAAGAAGGGTCTTATCAAGCGAAACGATCAGTTATTTTCCTTAAAAACATACCATTTAAATACTTTTTATTCTCAAACGCTCGTCTTGCCTTGCTCTCGTTGAACTCTGTGTATTCTGGCTCAAGACAGTTAGGGTATGTCGAAAAACTCC
>JAHKKF010497548.1:0-20119 GCA_019740295.1 Labeo calbasu | reverse complement strand
AATAGAAAGCAGTTATTTTAAATAGTAAAAATATTTCAAAATTGTACTGTTTTTGCTGTACTTTGGATCAAATAAATGCAGGCTTGGTGAGCAGAAGAGACTTCTCTAAAAACATAAAAATCTTTTGACTGGTAGTGTATCTCCCAATAATATGTCTTAGGAAGATGTCATTTTAATGCTTAGTTTTATGATCAAAGCTCTGTAGCTTTTATTATGGGGTACAAAACATGTAATGCCTTTAAAAGGCCAGACGGATCATATTTGATACATTTTAAACATGATTTTTCTAAAAATGTATGTATGGATGATAAAGTAAAGAAAAGCTGATTCAGTTACGTAAATGCTCATTTTGAAATACTATTAGCAATATGAAAGTTATTCTTATGTTTACTTAATAAAACTTAACTCATTAAAGAAGACAAGTGAACCACAACGTGAAGGTGAACATTTTTAGAATTAAACTAAAAGGCCTTTTACTTGCTAATTAGATGACAGAAGGCACAGACTGTGTATAACAGGTTCTTTAGCAAGTTTTGATCATTTAGAGGCTGAAATTAGACTTTATAGGGTTAAAACGTTAAAATAAATGGTGCTCACAATGTTTGCAACCTGCGTCATTTTCCATTCTGCTTCTCTCTTAAAATGCTCATAAATAATAAAGCAAAAACAATTAGGTTTTTGGCCCTCTCAGTCATTGTCACGCAAAAAAACTTCCTGTGACGTGATATGTGAGAGATACGTTATGTAAAAATGAAATTAACACGACATAACTAACAAACTGCTCATAAACACGGTGGTGCTTCCTCTTAAATTGATAATAAACAGCATCCACCTGCGTCATCATTTCTTCATGAGTATGTTTCTCTCAGCGTTCTCCGTGCCAGGATGAAACAGATGAAAATCCTTAATTTCCTGTACTGGTAAATGATTCATTGCACTCACTGTATGACGCATATGATGCTTCCACATCCACAAACATCAAAATAATATGTGATCATCTTATTAGTGGAATAAACGAGCACGAAAGCGACGTGCACTATTGTCTTCTCAGATGATCTGACTGGTACAGTAAGAGTGTTTAGGAAGACAACAGCTGTTTTGTTGAGAAGGTCTCTGTGTTAATGAGCATGCGAGTTTGTCTCTGTAAATCCCAAGCACACCCATGTAGATCAAAGCCTGTGATTAAAGTCCACCTTCATGTACGGTTCCTCCTGTGGTGAGAGGATTCAGAATTCATACATCTACTCAAACATGAATGAATAAGCTGTCACAATAAGGGCGGTGAACCATTTTTCAGTTACTTGTAATAAGCTGCTCTCAAGGTGATTTTTAGCAGATGTGTGAAGTGAGTTCCTGTCAGGTTCACACAGGTGCAGTTTATCACATTAACTACGAACAAACACAATGTGCAACAACCACAAAGACCAAAATCTTCATTTTGAACAGTGTATAAATTGTTTTAGCATTTAAGACCTAAAAAAAACCCCTGAAAAATTGTGCTTGTGCAATCGTTTGGTTTTGTCCTAACATCTACACCAATGACTATAAAGGCTGCATTTATTTTACTCAAAATACAGTAAAAATGGTAATACTGAAATATAATTATTGTGAAATATAGAGGATTTGCACTTACGTCACGGTTTGGTCAGTTACCTAGACGCGTGGCCATATTGGCGATACTCGGATGTAAACAACAGCATGGATTGCACAGGTAATGTACTACTCAATACCTTGCTCTGCTAAAAACGTGTTGAAGCTGCTAAATCATATAGGGAAGGACTCAGTAAGCAGGTAAGGGATCAATATTTTGACAAACTAAAGTTAATAGGTGGTAAAGATACGTACAAGCAGTATTAACTGAGATAATAGCCTAATATTTCACCTACCTGACCAGAAAGTATAAGAACAAACACAAAAGTTGTCAAGATTCTTGCCTTGGGAATGCTGGTTCAGTTTGGCCAACCACAAACGCCTTTTGTTCCTCAGTTTTTTGCGCTCTTCTCCTTGATTTGTTATAACTTTTGGCAGTCTATAGTACTTCAAATGTTTTTCCTTGTCCAAAAGATTAGTACAGCCCAAACCATGACAATAATTGACCATTTACAGCAGCAATGAAAAGCAAAATCTGCAAGTTTCGTGGCATTGTTTACATTTAGTGCCGCCAATATAATCGACTGATGACGCGTCGTGAAAACGCTCTATTGTTACAATTTAACAATAATTATTATTATTAGATTTTAATATATTTTAAAATGTCATTTGTTCCTGTGTGGCAAAGCTGAATTTTCATCAGCCATTACTCTAGTCTTATTTTGTTTGAACTAGAAATATTTTGTAACATTATAAAAGTCTTTACTGTCATTTTTAATCAATTTAATGGATCCTTCATGAATAAAAACATTAATATTATAAACAATATTGTATATACTAAATATATCATATTAATATGATATAATTAATATTATATTAAATATACATCTATGTGGATATAGAGATAGAGTTAGTGTTTCTAGGCCTTTCATTTATTAAAAAAACTCAAGCAAGTAACAATTTAAACAATATATGTTATTTGTGAACAATCTGTTCAGCTATTCTTTTCAATAGTTAACTTTTAACTATTTTTTTAATTTTTCGGATCATCAGTCATCAAAGCTCAGTAAATATTGTTCACAGACAGGAGATTTACTTTCAAATTCACCAAGCTAATTACTCACTAAAACTGCCACAGATCATGTTTTCACGACATTTGACGTAACAAAGTGGTTATATCTAAGTGTGTGAGTTGTTTACTTACTTTAAATTAGTCATCCCATAAATGCCGTTTATGTTGTTAGTTCAGACTGATTCGCTAGCGCGGAACGCGGCGCAAAAACACAAGAGGCGGGATTTATCGCATGAACCAATCACAGCCGGACATAACCAGCCATAGCCAATAATATCGCGACGGAGGTCTGTTAAAATTCAATGGGCTCCGGGGAGGCGGCCGCCAGAGATTAGTAGTGGACTTCCGCTGTAACTTTGCGTGCTGATGTCGCTATTGGATAATGTTTCTTTAGAAAAACGAGTGATTTATACACTTTTTAATGTTATATTTTGTAATATTGGCGTTCTTTTATTTTTGTACTACGAATTTGTTTTTCTTATCCAATATTTTGAGGAAACACTGCCTCCATTGCCTCCTCCGAGAACCTTATACGGCCCTTATGTATATGTATATGTATATATATGTATATATATATATATATATATATATATATACCAAAAAGGCCGTAGGTAGATAATGAAACTGGCACTTCTATTAATCAAATAATAATCTTGATTACCTGATAATCTCAAAAAGACCCAGTATCATCAATTTCCCTACATACTGGTCTATCACTGTTGAGACAGAAGGAAATCAAGGCTGTGGATTTTGCTTCCCGCTGCTTTCGATTTTTAGCTAACCTTTATTTCATCTGGGAGTCTCTGTGATGTTGTTACTCTTTCTTCAAAGCTGTTCCCCGCTGTGCACATGTGCGGCACTCATCTGCTCTGCCCATTTCTGAAAACAATTCAATTCTGTTTGGACCAGGGCCACACATAATTCAAGCTTGGCAGTAATGGCATTTTAGCGCTTTAATAGCAGGAAATTGGAGATAGTGATGTAACGTCTAATTCTCCCAGTCATTTGGCTGCTTTTTATTTTACGTGCCTCGTGAGACACGGTCACCTGGGACAGCGTGGTAGCGTTTGTATTTGTTTAATAAACCAGGAATGAAATTACATCGACATGTTCAACATCCGCGTCGTCTCCACAGAAACCAGAATGGCTTCTTTAAGAAAGTGGTCAACGGTTCAATATCAACATTTTTTATTGAATTTTTTTTGTCTTATTTCCGTAGCCACGTTTTTTGGCTGTTTTGTTAGGGTTTTTAATAATTCTGCCTTTTATACAGTATTGAAAAACAAAAAAACAACAACATGTGCAGTGCATTCACATTTTCCCAAGGGATTCTTTACATTTTGATCTCTACGAGGGTAAAACGGTGAAGAGACTGAAGCTGGATCCATTCATAGCTGAGTGGGAGTGATCTAATTAAAAATAATCTACAACACAATTATGGATTTCTTAGTTTGCCTCCTGATTATTTTCCCGATTGTATGGTTTATGATTTCTCGGTTTGCTTTTCTTTTAAATGAAGTCCGCTACCCAGAGTTCATCTTTCGTTTAAAAGGAACTTCCCAGTCCATGCGAAAAGCAGTCCAGAATCTTTTTATTTTTCCTGTCTTTGTGTTGCTCGCTCGTCTCCTTGTGCAGACATGTGATCCACTACGCGACGTACGTGTAGACTTTACGATCCTCCGGCGTCCGAGCCAAATATTCTCTTTCTATAAGTCCTTCAATGCGCTTTTTAATGACCACGGGGCTCGGCAGGAACCGCGCCCTCAGTTGCTGGGTCACCTGACGGGACACAAGCAGACAGAGCATTAGAAATCTGCAGATACAATTTTTGAAACTCATAAACGAGAACACACGCTCACCTCTGCTACCAGTACGTTGTGCTGCATCTTCTTCCTGGACTTCATAATGCGTACAATGGCAGCCTCGATTTCATGTTTCCTGTCATCGTCTACTTTCTGCCGCGTCTCCTTGCGCTCCGGGTCCGACTCGCCTTGCTTAGCAGCAACTGCAGAAGACGGATTTAAAGAGTTTGTAAAGCACTTTTCAAAATTGGAAACATCTACATTTAGACCAGTTTAAATGTAAAAGTACAGGAACAATATCTCAATATTAAAGCTTGATTTAACTATCTCTTCTCAAATTCATTCTGATATATGAAAAGGGCACATCCCTAAGATGAGTCATTTATGTATTTGATTATTTAAACGCATGTATGGGCTAAAATATACTTTATATTCTCTGCTTTTATTATATAGTTTACCTCAAACTAACAAATAACTTCCAATTTCTTACAATCATGCTATTTCACTCATTCATTCTGAATCAACAGCGCCCCCTTGTGGCATAATACCTGTTTGTATTTTGACTCTGTGCAGTTTGGAGGTAAACTGGTCGTTCACTGTAAACACATGGCCGCTCTCGATCTCTTTACTCTTGGGCTCTTTCGTGAGAACTCTCTGGGTGGGTTTCCCACAAGCTAGAGACTGCAGGGCCCGGACCAGCTCGCGTTCGGGGATGTCTGTCTCCTGCTGGATCTCCTAAAGGGTTAAACAAGAGTCGACATGGGTGAAAGTTAAAGTGATTGAATAAGCAGGGCGTTTAGATCAGGAACAGGTGGATAGGAGGTTTTACCTCAAAGGTAAACTTCTCTCTGTTGTTGAAGAGCATGAGGATGGTCATCTGGAAGGTGGACACCTGCAGAATGTGCTTCCGTGTGTTTGAGCCTGTTAGCAAAGCCCCGCCGACACCAACATCAGAGCCATCCTCCTAAAGAGACATTATTTAACCATTAATTTATAATTATAACCATATATTACAAACAACAAACATCTGAGAAAGATTCCAATAACACCAAATTGTTCAGTTCTCACTAAAAGAAAATAAAAAGCTATGTGAATCAACAAAATCATAGCCAGTCAGAACACGCTGAATGTTTAATATGTGGTTATGTGGAGGATTAAATATACATAAAAATTCTAAAGGTGATTAAATTGCATTCCCTACACATGTGTGTAAAAGTTATTTACACAATTTAATCATCTTTAGAATTTTTATTTGTATTTTATCATTACCTTTACATAAGATTTTATATATACATTTTTTGCAATCTTGCTTTCTAATTTAATAATTAAACATTTTAAGCATTTCAAGGATATGAATTATACTGTATACTTTTATAATTTTTGTAAAATATTTATAATTTTTTTTATATTTTTTGGAATTATGAATAAATGTGTATCCAACTGTCATGAAATGCAATTGCAAAAATACAAATTTTCATAATATTTTAAATGATTTATTATTTTTTCCTATATTTAAACAAAGTATATTGTCTATATTTAATTATTATTTTTAATCATCATTAATTTTATATTTTTTTTATTTGTATTTTTAACAAATAAAAAATAATTATATATGGATTTTTTTATTTTTTTTTTTAGATATTTTATACGTAAACACACATTTAATATTGTATTATAAATAGTTACAAAAATAAAAAATTACAGCAGTTATATAATATATAATATTTTGTAATTGGGTACTAAAGGTGCAATTCTCAGGAAATGCAATATCTATAATATATATTTTTTTAATCTATGCATGTCTGTACCTTCTTGATGGCCCCGTAGAAGGTGGCGTTGAGATCTGCAGAACCCATGTGGTGCTGGAGTGTGAGTTGCCTGCCGCTGTGCTTAGCCAAATAAAACCTGCAAAGAGCATAACTTGCATGAAACCAAGCTACAAGTGGATATATCTGTCAAACAGACAAAGTCAAGAGATTATCGGCTTCACCTGATTCTGCATTTTGACAGTTTTACTCATAAAACATCCTAAAAACTATTTAACTGTAAAGAGAACACAGTCAGGTCAGTTAGGGTGTAGAAGTAAGTCGTACCTTCTGAAGACCTCGAAGGCGTGGCGTGGGGAGGGTGGGATGTTGCATTTTGGCGTGGCCGACTGTGTGGGCCAGTAACCTGTGGTCAGAACTCTCACTGTGAGATCAACACCACAGAGAGACACCTGCAACATGAAGACAAACCACACAGTTTTGCATTTGGCTTGAAAGAACTCATCAATTCAATGTTCTTTTTCTGTAAATCTGGACTTGGTGCGAATAGGCTGAATAGGCTTGCTGGGTGCAGTAATAGTTAGCTATTTTAAGAACAAAGGGGAATGTTTATGTGTGTGTGCATATGCACCTGTGATGTCTGCAGGTGGTGGCGGAATTCATCCATAGTGGTATTAGAGATGCTCATGTCCCTAAACATGCCCTCCAGTTTAGAGGTGAACTGACAACCACACTCCGTCTGACAGAGAGAGAGAGAGAGCATGAGTATTCTATTAGACACACAGAGAAATACACTGAATGAAAGTAATGAAAAATACTGATGTCCACCTTTAGTTTGGAGATCATATTTTTCTCAGAGTCATCTGAAACGCTCTTATTGGTTAAGAGTCTTCTGGCCAGGTGCTGTTTGTAGTAACGCTCAAATACGTCCTTCTCCTGCATGAACCTGAACAGCACCATGGCCTTATCCAAGATGGACTCCACCTCCTGTTCTGTCAGCTAAACACAAATAAAATGATTAGGAATCAATTAAGAGATCAGTAATAACTTTATATAACCATGCATTAAGAACCAGGGGTGAAAACTTTTTAAATTTGAAGATCAGGATAAATTTAACTTATTTTCTCTTCTGGGAAACATGTAACTATCTTCCGTAGCCTCTGAAGGGCGATACTAAATGAAAAAATATGATATTTCGGCAAAATAAGAAAAATGTACACATCTTCACTGTGTTCAAAAGTTTTCACCCCCTGGCTCTTAACGCATAGTTTTTCCTTCTGAAGCATCAGTGAGTGTTTGAACATTCTGTAATCATTACATATGAGTCCCTCAGTTGTCCTCAGTGTGAAAAGATGGATCTCAAAATCATACAGTCATTGTTGGAAAGGGCTCAAGGGTACACAAAAATGCTGAAAAACCAAAGAATTTGTGGGACCTGAAGGACTTTTCTGAAGAACAGCAAGAGTTTAACTGTTCAGAACAAACAAGGGACTCATGAATAACTTTCACTAAACAAAAAACACAGCTGTGGATCATTCAGGTAACAACACAGTATTAAGAATAAAGGGGATGTAAACTTTCAAACCGGGTCATTTTTATAAATTCAACTATTATTTTCTCTTGTGAACTATATGTAAACATCTTTTGTGTGAAATATTTTAACATGCATTTTGTATGATTTCTCTTATTTTGGTAAAATAATTAACATTTTGCAGATTCTAAAAGGTGGATGTAAACTTTTGATCTCAACTGTACAACTCAAATGCTTAACAATCCTTCCACTTTCACTGGACAGAAGTTGTTAAAATTGTCCATGGAGCAAAATAATATTTTTTGTAGCAATACTGAGGAGAGAACTGACCAAATTTGTAGGCAGCTTTCATCTTAAAAGCTAAAGATGGTCTATAACTACTGTCTTACCCCCTTCACTCCTTTCTTGAGTTTGTCGTCAATGAAGAGCGAGAGGTACTCGGGTGATCTGGAATTGAGGTTGAGGAAATACTCAAAGTCTCCAGCGATAGTCTGTTTGAAGAGCCTGTCGTTGTTAAAGGACTCCTGTAGGAACCGGTCAAAGCGCGACTTCAAGTCCAACAAACCCTAAATTCACCAGGAAAAACACCATTATTACTACTTATTACAAGCCTACAGCTTGAAGTTTACACATTTTCACTGGTCTGAACTCGTAAACCTTGGCAGATTAGTTTCTTTGTTTATTCAAGATCTGACTCAGCCAGTCCTGTGGTTTTGTATTAACCGAACAAGCCTCTACTGTCTGTGCTGTTTTTTCTTTTACTACTTCCAAGTCCGTATTTGGTGAATGTGTACCTGAATGTAGTCGACTGGGTTCTTGCCCTCTCCTTCCTCTGACACCAGCGCTTTACCCTGTTCTCTGAGGTACCAGCTCATGCACTCGCACATCGTCTTCAGTCCGTTAGGAACCCGACCAAACAACTTATACATGCACGCCAGGTCTGAGAGAGAAAGCGAGGAAAGATGAGAGAATCTGAGCAAGAGAGAAAAATCTAAAGCCTAATAATTCCTGACAGGTAGGGACAGACGACAGTTCAAAACATAAACAGCTGCTCACCTTCTGTCTTTCCATTCTTGAGCATGTGGACCAGTCCCGAGTTCTCCATCTCCACGATGGTCTTCATGTGTTTGGAGATGAGCTCTCTCTCCACCACTTTCACAATGGGCTCTTCTGTCGACTTATCCAGGCAGTGCATCACTCGTTCAATCTCTTCGTTTATTCGAGCCTCCACTTTCTTAATGTAGACGCTGGCACTGTTCTCCGCTAGGAACTTCTGACTTTCCATCTGCACACAAACACAAAAACAGAAACATTATCAATAAGCAGATACAGTTGAGACCAAAAGTTTACATACACCTCTTACCAAAACAAGAGGAATCATTCAAAATGCATGTTATTTTTTATTTAGTACTGACCTGAATAAGATATTTCACATAAAAGATGTTTACATAGAGTCCGCAAAAGAAAATAATAGCCGAATTTACAAAAATGACCCTGTTCAAAAGTTTACATACACCTGACTTTTAAAACTTGTCTTGTTACCTGAATGATCTACAGCTGTGTTTTTTTTTTTGTTTAGTCATAGTTGTTCATGAGTCCCTTGTTTGTCCTGAACAGTTAAACTGCCCGTTGTTCTTCAGAAAAATCCTTTCGAAAAAATTCTTTGGCTTTTTAGCATTTTTATTCGTTTAACTGTTTAGGACAAACAAGGCATTCAAGAACAACTATCACTAAACAAAATAAAAACAGCTGTGGGTCATTCAGGTAACAACACAAAATTAAGAATGAAGTGTGTGTAAACTTTTGAACGGGGTCATTTTTATAAATTCAACCATTATTTTCTCTATATGTAAATGTCTTTTTTTGTGAAATATCTTATTCAGGTCAGTACTAAATAAAAAAATAACATGCATTTGGTATGATCCCTCGTATTTTGGTAAAATAACATTTTGCAGATTCTGCAAGGTAGTATGTAGTTTTTTTTTCAGACAAGTAGTGAATTTGAACTTCTTAGCCTTTTTTTTTTTACTGATAAAAAAAATCTTTTGTTATATCCAAAATGATAAGCGAACAGAATAAAAGCAGTATGACAGCAGCACTCACCTGGAAGAACTCAGCAGACATGTCTAAAAACGGGATTTCAAAATCCTCCTCGTAGACGGACCGACCTTCTAACCCCAAAACCATCAGCATCTGACAGGCGTTCCTGATGGCCCCTCTGTCATAAAACATGGCAGCACAAACAAGATAAAAATCCAATTCTCTTCAACTGTGTATGTGTCAATATACTTCTTTCTTTAAATGAAACACAATTAAGAGAGACAGAATGACAGCAGAACACACACCTGTCTACCACTTCTCCCCTGCGTTCTCGAGCGATCATGTCCAGTAGAGTTTGTCTGAGATGATCTCTGATGCAGCCATACCGCACAACCTGATCTCTGAAGATGATCAAGCCAAGATTGTAGACGTTCTCAACATTATTCTGCTGAACATACACACGGTCCTAGACGGAGAGAGAAAAAAACATGTTTATGTAGGTTAAAACCTAGAGAGTTCGAATCCAGGTTTCGTCATACCCCAATCTCTTTCATCAGTTTTTATGATTTCCAAATATATTTTCATGCCATGCCAAAACATAGCAACATGGTTCTACTGTTCTGAAGTCAATAACTGAATGGGTTTTTGGTTAAATTATCAATATCAGAATAAACAACTTACCATGTACATCAAAATGTCTCTAATCATGACCATGGCAGTTTGATGATCATTCCACGCTTGATTTAACGTCTGCAGGAAATTGTTATTTAACGAGTGAAGCACGTCTTCTCGTACCTGAAGACAAGAAAAAAAAAAAATCAAAGCTGTTAAGAAGGCAGCTCAAGCACATGGGTTTCATCCACCTGAGTGTACAATGACATCACCATGTGAACAACTCCACTGGGTTTCCGGCAGGTTTCCGCCATCTGCTTCATCTCCAGAACTGACATCATTAACAGCCAGCACCAGAGATAAAACCCCAGGGTCTTCATTAAGCTATATATAAGTAGCAAAGATGTGAGACAGTGTCCTTCAGATCTTCTCAAATCAATCTGTTCAATTTAAATTCACATCAGACACCATCAAATTCATTAAGCAGCTCTTTTAAAGCAGTAAGCCATGGTGGAAACACTGTAGCGCACTGTCTCTTGTGGCTTACTGCTTATTAAACTACATTTAACTCCCTTTAACACTCAAAACTTAAATCCAGATCTCTAGGACCTCTTATGTTTTCTAAGTATTACAGGAAAGGTCTCAGAGCGAGACAGAAGCTCATACTTTGTTGATGAGGTGTTCGGTGACCACCTCTCTGAGGCCCGTGTAGAGCTTCTCCCCATGTTTGTGCAGCACCATGGTGTAGGCGTTCCTGTAGAGCTCCTCAAAGCTCAGCCCGCTGTTGTTCTTCCGCTGGATCTCCTGGATGGCGTTCTTCAGAAGATCCCATATGTTATTCACATACTTCTCATCCATGGTCATCTGCAAAAACAAACAAATCACTAAATTAATAAAACAGAGAAACGCTAACGACAATTAGATACAAAATGTTTCTGAAGGAATGTGCTTTATGAGCAGTGACCAATGTTGTTTTTATTCAAATAAATGACCAGCATCATTCTAAATGGACCAAGACTGGTTTAATGAAACCGTTTAAATTTGACAATTAAAGATTCATCTTCTTTCTGATTAAAAGGATGCAAAAGTACTGAAAACTTACACTACTTACAACTTCTTTTAAAGTCTCTTATGCTCATCAAAGTTGCAGTTATTTGATCAAAACTACAGAAAAAACAGTAATATTATGAAAAATTATTGCAATTTAAAATAATGGCTTACTATTTTAATATACTTTAAAACAGAATTTATTTCTGAGACGCAAAGCTGAATTTTCAGCATCACTACTCCAGCCTTCAGTGTCACATGATCCTTCAGAAATCATTCCAATATGCTGTTTCACTATCAATATTTGGAAACTGATTAATATTTCTGTGGAACCGGTGATACTTTTTTTTAGGATTCTTTGACAAATAAAAAGTAAAAAAGAACAGCATTATTATATAATATACAATAAATAAATAATGTAAGAATATTTTTTGAAAGAACTTAATATTTTTTTTAGCAGGAATGTGTTATATGAATAAAAAGTGATGTTACAGACTTATATTGTTATAAAATATTTCTATTTTTAATAAATTCTGTTCTTTTTAACTGTTTATTCACCAAAGAATCCTGAAAAAAGTATCACAGGTTCCCAAAAAATATTAAGCAGCGAAAACTGTTTAAAACATTGATAATAAATCAGCATTTAGTTAATAAATCGGAATGATTTCAGAAGGATCATGTGACACTGAAGAAGGGAGTAATGGATGATGAAAATGTAGCTTTGCATCACATTACAAAATTATATTTTACAGTATATTAAAAATAAAACAGTTATTTTAAATGTTAACAATATTTCACAATATTACTGTTTTTTTTCTGTATTTTTGATCAAATAAAAGCATCTTTGATGAGAAGAAACATCTTTAAAAACATAAAAAAATCATACTGATCCCAAACCTTTGAAGGGCGGTGTACGTATGTTGTTTTATCATTTTAAATTTATATATTATGATTTAAACTATTATTATATTTTATTATATTTAAAACATAATATATATTGTTTTTAATTTAGCAAAACACAGCACAGATTTTTTAAAAATTGGCATAGCATTGATATAACACTAAAAATACAGTAAAAAGTTACATTGTAAAAGATGATGTATCTAACATTATATATTTATGCAAATATACTTTGAAATGTAAATGTTATTCCAGTGATGGCTGAATTTTCAGCATCATTACTCCAGTTTTCAGTGTCATTATCCTTTATCCATTATCCTTCTTGCTCAAGAAGATTTCTTGTGTTTCTATTTTTTTTTATCAATGTTAAAATCAGGGCTGCAAATTGCAAAATGCATTTGTGAAAACCTTTGTGATACATTTCTCCAGCTTTTTTGATGAATAGACAGTTTAATCAGTATTTACTTGAAACAGAAATCTTACAAACCACACATTACTGTTACTTCTGATCACTTCAGTGCATCCCTGCTCATCAAAAAAAATCTTACTGACCTCAAACTTTTGAACTGTACTGTATATCAACTTAAGTTTTTAGACCCTGAGACTTTGCTCTCTGCACACATCACAACTTCGCAATTACATAAGAGGAGACCTTATTGACTTTTCTCAGCACAGGAAAATGTAGGCTGGATTCTGGGCTCGTTAAAAGTAAAACAGCTTACTTACAAAGTACTAACGTGCATTTAATGTGCCAAGTGGACTGCAGGTCACTTGCTCATATGCTAAACCTTTGGCAGATACAGGGGCAACAAAATCAATTTTCCTTTACGACCAAACCTACAGCCCAGTTTCAAATGACTCAGCAGAGCTAATCTCAAAAAACAGGTCTGATGGCTAATCATATGTGTGAATTACATTTTCAAACAGTTGTGACTAATTATGCATGTCAAAACACTTCAGCACAGCTCATGTTAATTATAATGCCTGTCACGATGTTAGTAACACAGCTCCTGTGATAAATTAACACGCATTGTAGATTCAGACGCAGAGAACTCCTCGCTCTCACCTGTCTGTGTCTCTCTGGCTGCTAAGCCTTAAGACAGACAGGTCTTAAAACTCCTGTATAGTCTAGTCTGTGGATTAAAGCCATTTTGATAGGTAAATTTGGTAGGAATGGGTGTGAGTGTGAAATCTGCCTCCTGTGAACATTTTGCTAAAAGGCTACCTGAGTCACACTTGGTTTGGCAATCACTGGATTCTGCAGAGGACCGTTGCACTTTCGAAAAAGTTAAGCTAACACAAAGCGGAACAAGTTTTTCCATGAACAGGAATCCCTGAAGCAAAACGTATGCATGTGTGTCAGGCAAGTAAGTAGGTTTCCAAACTGGGTTTCTGTAGGCTCAGGTCATGTCGATGCAAAGGCACTGATGAAGAAAGTCCAGAGAGACAGTCTTTTAAAGCAACACATATATTTCATTACCCAAAACAGCAAACCTTGATCATGTCACAGTATCGGCACATCTAACATGTACGAATTTCCTAGGCGCATTTATACAGTAAACATATTATCAGCTCATGCATTCACTGTGAAGTGAACTCAAGGTTAAGCGCAATGCTATGGTGTTTAAGCCAGGGGAATGCTAAAAGCACTTCTAATCTTTAATTAAATCTGCATCTTTGGATAAAAAAATAGTTAGAAGACTTACATAGGGCCCTACAATTTCACAGACGGAATTGCGGAATCCAGTCATAAAGATGGAATTTACTGTATAAAATGGAATGTCATGGAATTTGCCAAATTACAAAGTAGTTCAGAAAATGTAAATCAAAATGCGATATGGACTAGCGTCTGTGAATAAGCCACACAAAAACTCCCAAAATATGAATCCTGCATGTTCTGCATATTTGTGTGTGAATGAATGGCACAGATGTGGTTTTGTTTACGACACACACTGCCGCTTCATTATATGAATACATAAACAATCTCTAGAACTGCTCTGAGAGTTACTTTATCAGCATTTTACTTTTTATATAACTTTACTTTGTTATATCATATACAAACAGAAACTTTAAGGTCTTCACAGCAACCCGTCAAAATAAAAGTTTGGTTTAACATGAACAAAGGGTCACTTTAAACAGTACTTAATGTAATGATAGTGCTACTAATAATGAGCTTCTTATTAAAACATTATTTTAAGGAATATTTACCAAAGAAAATATTTGCCAGAATTTAGTTACCAGAAAAATGTAAAAACACTATTTCTCAAAAAAGCTAAATAAATAAAATAACAATAAATTATATCTTATAAAATCAATCAATTAGAAATACTTTTGATTATTACAATTTAATGAAACCATTAAAATGGAATTCAGAAACACAGAGTCTGGTAAAATTAAAACTCAATTTGAGAAAAATGAAAGTGTATTTCATAGGGCCTTTACTTTGAGCAAATTGCTGTTAAATTCTATACATTTTATGATTTCAATAAATTAAGACATGCTTATTGTTTACTTTTTTTTTTTATTTAACCATTAAGAGTATAGAAAAATTAAAATACAAAAACACAGGATGCAGAAAAATTAAAAAGGAAAAAACTGAATTTGAAAAAAAAAAAAAAAAAAAAAAAAAAAACAACAGAACTTGGGAAAACATAAAACGAATTTCATAGGGCCCTACTTACATTAGAAGTAAAACTTTAAGGTTGATAAGATTTTTCAGTGTTTTTAAAAGAAGTCTCTTATGCTCACCAGGGCTGGGTTTTATGTTTTTATTGCTAAATATTACTACCATTTTAATTAATAATATATTTTTGTTTATTACCGTGTTAGCAAAGCTGAATAATCAGCAGCCATTACTCCAGTCCTCGGTGTCAGAAATAAGTTCATTACGCTGATTTGAAATCATTTTTGGCGCTCAAGAAAAAAATGTTTTTTTTTTGGATTATTAACAATGTTGAAAACAGTTGTGCTATTTAATATTTTTGTGCAAACCATGATACTTAGAAAAAAAGTTAAAAAAAGCTTTTATTTGAAATATAAATCTTTTGTAACATTATAAATGTCACTTTAGATTAATTTATTGGAGGACTGATTTAATAATAGTAGTAACTTATTTTAAGTAATGTACTGACCTTGAACTTTTGAATGGCAGTGTTTATAAACTGTAAACCACGGTTTATAAACCGTAGGAAGTCGTATTTTTTCACATAGTTCACATAGATTTTTCTATTAAAAAAAAAAAACTACACTCAAAAATAAAAGTGCTTTAAAAGGTTCTTCACAGCGATGCCATAGAAGAACCATTTTTGGTTCCACAAAGAACAATTCAGTCAATCCTGAGTCACTCTCTTTCTTACCTTTTTATAATCTTTTTATAAACCTTCTTTCGCCACAAAGAACCTTTTGTAAGACGGAAAGGTTCTTCAGACGTTAAAGGTTCTTTATGGGAGCATTTAGACAAAAAAGGTTCTTCTATGGCATCATGAAGCACCTTTATTTTTAAGATTGTAAGTGATGTGCAGTAAAAGGCTTTAAAAATGACAGCAAGCACCAAACCTTTTTACACTGCGGATTCTGAGAAAAATGTGTCTATGACAGTCTGACCTTTAACAATGAACTGCATGTTCATGTTTACAAGGCACAGCTCAAAGCTAAAGAGAAACTTGACAAACAGTTTGAATGCATAAGAGAGCTGAGAGCCTGTGGGATGTTTCGGATGAGAATATAGGCCACATATTGTGAGGGTAATACTATGACGAAGAACTTAAGGCAGCTGTAAGATTTCTAATGAATTCCTCTGACAGGGCGAGACATGTCCAACAAGTAAATGCAACTTCTGAACGAGAGCGATATCTTATCTTATTAACACTTATCTGAAACAAAACAACATTTTCTAAGCCCTGTGGACATGCTGACAGGTGTCAGGGGGTTTCCAGACCTTTAAGAGAAGAATATTTCTGATGCACAAACAGAAAATATCCACATGGAAACATTTTCACTTCTCTGCATATTATTAAGTTATTCTGACCTAGTTCTTTCCATCAGAGCATCACCAACACACCGACAGTCCTGCAATGCATATAATTTGTTCAGAGTAGAGCTAATAAAAGAACAGAAAATTGCAGAATGTTGCAGGGAGATGCACGTCATACTGATGCAAAGTGCGCTGCAGTGACTGTTAAAGACAAAAACACAGCTGCTGAGGACATCAATCATCAGTGGGATAATCTACACCACATTAACACCTACGACACCTGACAACTATCTAAACTAGAGATTTTCAAAATGGGGAACAAGGAACAACAGGGGGCTACAAGAGAGTGCTATAGGGGGTTTGTAAAAGGGTTTAGGAAACATTTTTTTTTTAATATAAATAAAATGATTAAAAATAAGATGTATGAAAAAAAACTGTAAATAAATAAAAAAAATATATGTACATACTTTTACTTAAATAATTACTAAAAGATTTAAAGAAAAATATTAAAAATAAATAAAATATAAAAAATAAAATAAACAATAAATAATAAAAATGTGATTAAAATATATAATAACAATTATATTTACATGAACAATAAAAATTACATAATACAAAGTTTAGAGAAAAATGAGAAATAAATAAAATGACAAATAATAATTTAATAATTAAAAACTATTAAAATAATGTTTTTAATGTTTTAATGTAATATTAATTTTCACAATATAAATTGTGTCTTTATGCATGAAAATATATCATAAATATAGCTGCATTTCAAATTTTAAAAAATGGGTCCCTAACACCAGGATGATCATATTCAGGTGGTACCTGTCATCTAAAAGACTGAAAACCTCTGATCTATACAACATTAGCCAGTCTGTCAACAAAACACAACACCAGCCAATAACAAGGAACTAAATTAACCAGATAACACAACTATAACAATTAGTTTGGCTATATATACAGCTTTAAAGACAATGGAAAAAATAAATCAACCATCAACAATACAAACAACAACCAGCTACAACAAAACATACAACATCAACCATTTGAGTGGCAACAAAACAGCAACGGGCCAATCTGACAACACAAGACCCCAAACCACATCAAAACACTGAAAGAAAACAAACAGATCAAAAGGAAAGACTCCATATTCTCTGCAGTACCTACAGTGCTGTACACATTTACAGCTTTATGGTTAAAACATATATACTCTGAACGATACAATCACTGAGTTTTAAACACTTTCCACACTGGCTGTTTCAACCCTTCAAATCACTTACCTCTCTAATAACTGAGCCATATCAACGTCATCAAAACCCTGGCGCTAATATTATCCTGATTACACGCATTTTCTATTCTGTAACCTCTGCTAATATCTCAAACTCAGCCTCAAAACATCTAAACCCGGTGTGGCCTGCTGCCCTGACCGATCCCCGGCTCTCGCGTTCTCCCCACGACCGCCTGAGGCGCGCTCATCTCGGCTGATACTCACGGGAAAGGCGCGGATCCGCATCTTGGTGTCCTTCTTGGTGCCGGGTTTGAGGTTGGACATGTTTGGGTTAGGGAGCGATGCCATCAACAGATGTTAGGGTGGGTGTGTTGAGGGGAAACACGGACAAATCTCGCCCTCTTTCCCCCCCAGGTTTGAGTCCCTGTAGCTTACTCTCTCCCTCTGTCTCTACAGCGATGGCGGACGACTGGATGACTTCTCGCGAGAGCGATGATTGCGCTAACAGGAATGCACCCAATATCGCGAGAACGGGGGCCAGCTGGGGCTGACATGTGGTAAACAGCAGTCTGTTGGCGCTGAGGAAAGAACAACCTTCAAGGATTCACCGGTTTCGTAGTTTAAAACAACGACATCTAGTACCATAAGTATTGTGTGGGAGTATTTCTTAAATTTCGTTTCCTAATATTACTGTAACTACGATTATTTGTATTTAACCTTTATATTTAGTCATTTAGCAGACGCTTTTATCCATAGAGTATTACAAATGAGGAGCCCCACAAACTATTTACTGGTAGGTTAATTTCGACATTAACAGGAGATTCATTGTTTTAAATCAAAGATGATATGAAAAAGTAGCACGTTATTATGTAGATTTACAAAAGACATGCAGTGTCCCAAAAGTTTTTGGACACTTAATTAAGCAAAACTTATATTTACAAAAAAAACATATTTACATTATACTAGCAGAATATCAAACCTTGCTGCCTTTAATTTAATGATATGTAGCACAAACACATTATATGCAAAACTGTTTACAAGTTGTTTTAAAAAAAACACAATTATGCCAAATTCACACTGAAAATGTGGCATAGAAGTGCTTCTGAAGTGGCATTTAGGTATATTTACACAAACTGTTTAATGCTGCTCAGAGGTGGCTTAAATGCATTTATGCAGCAATTACAACTGTATACTTTCATACTAAGGGGGCGGAGGTGGATTTAAGCAGGCATAATTTAGTCTGGCTTCGATGCAGCATTGCATTGTGAGTAGGCACCGAGCAGCCTTAACTTGGCTGTGCAAAGGCGCCATAAGTTTGATATTTTGTTATATAATGCAATCAGATTCGTGCATTTAAACTGTTGGTGGTCAGGGAGGCAGTGCACTTGAAACCACAGTGACTATAGGCTGGGTTTCAGTCATGTTTTACAACTTTATCATCATGTAACACAATAGGCCATAGGAACAGTATACACAGTTTCAGTATTCTTGAGAAATGTTTTATATAAAATGGATAATAAAGAACAAACCACTGAAGTACAAAGTACAAAGTAAAATAAACAATCTTCACCCTGCAGGTCCTGCCCGCACCATCTGTATCCGATTGAACATGGACACAGACGTAGGAAGTCGGATTGTGAGTAGTGAATTGAAACAATGCTGGACAGAATCCATGTTCTGAGTGCTTATGCAGTTCAAAAATTATACGCCACTTCTCAAAGCCTGTTAATTTACACTGATTGTAGTGATCACCCTGCTGTTTTTCCCTTGTTGTTTCCCCTTAAAGCTACTAATGCTGTATCTGGTTGAGGTGTTAGTGAGACCAGCAGGGGGTGTTCATTCTGTGATCAGCAAGGGTTTTCATGCAACCAGTATAGAAATAGAAACACTTTACTGTAAGAAGGCAATGTCCTTCAGATGAAAAAATTAAAGCGAGGTTGCTGTGGTCAGTAAAAATCCCAAGGTGTCTCTTAAAAAGAGTGGCCAAATTTGCCTGCTGGCAAGCACAGCTTCCTAAACATTGGCTCCTGTCCACTGATAGCTGGTGTGTGATAGGCTTTCTGGTGCATTATGGCTGCATCTGGTGCATTGAAGGGATCTGATCTCACACTGCTCTGACGGTTTAGGAAACAAAGGTGATGTTTACCTCTATGGCAGTTTGTGTGCTGAATCGGATGGCTTGCTTTTATTGAATATTTGCATCCTTTGACTGTTGTTTTGTTTATTTAATATTCTTGTAAGAGAGAGCTCTGCTTAAGAACATATTTTGAAACATTTGATATGAGTTGCTAAGTAATGCATCTCTTTAGAGTTAATAAATTGCATTTCTGTGCTATTATTGTTAGTCTATAAATATGCATTATGCAAAAAAATAATATTTGAATAGTCACTGATGTGATGCATAGGCATAGATTAGCTAGCTAAATATATTAAAGTTAGTCTAATGCATGTTTCTCAAATGAAATATTAAAGGGATAGTGACTCTGTCATCATGGAAGCCAGTGGTATTTTGGTTGGTTTGTTTTGGTTGAACCATGATACTTTTAACAGATCAA
>JAHKKF010497538.1:0-15547 GCA_019740295.1 Labeo calbasu | reverse complement strand
TAAACATTAAAATAATATAATTACAAAAGTAAATAAAATACTAAATAAATATTAATACATATATAATTTAAAAATAACAAAATAAAAAATTATAAAAAATAATTGCTGTGTTTTTAAACAAAAATAATACCAATAATATTTTATTTAAAATAATAACATAAAACCTAAAAATTTAAATGTAAAAAAAATGTGCAAAAAAAATACAAGCATGAATACGGTCTAAGAGATGAATTATTAAAAACGTCATTTATCATAATGCTGTTGCAGCCCTTTTATAAACTCCAATTTGTGTCATGTTTAATCACCCTTTAACCATGATATAAATCACTGTAATGAACAACCTTTAGTGGTGCACTGATTAAAAGGATGATATAAGCTATTTAATCAAAACACTATATTAGCATACATTACAGCAATTGATTATTTATAAGTCATCAATAAATCAGTCCAGAATAAAAGCAGATGCCCAGCTCAAGTTGACACGAAATTAAAATTAACCATTTACTTTAATTCATATTTCAATCTGAATTAAGGAATTCATATTTAATTCAAACTTCATAGTTTACACAAAATATTGGGCAACACAACTGTTTTCAACATTGACAGAAATCAGAAATGTTTCTTGAGCAACAAATATTACAGTGGTTTTTTGAAGGATCATGTGACACTGACACTGGAGTAATGATGCTGAAAATTCCGCTTTGGATCACAGAAATAAATTATATTTTAAAGTATATTAAAATGGAAAATAAATATTTTGAATTCTAATAATATTTCACATTTGTACTGTATTTTTAATCAAATAAATGCAAGAAATCTGCATATTAAAATGATTTCTAAAGGATCATGTGACACTGAAGACTGAAGTAATGATGCTGAAAATTTAGTTTTGCATTACAGAAATAAATTATATTTTAAAGTATATTGAAAAGGAAAATAGATATGCTGAACTATAATAATATTTCTCATTTTTTTACTGCATTTTTAAACAAATAAATGCAGGAATTCAGCATAGTAAAATGATTTCTAAAGGATCATGTGACACTGAAGACTGGAGTAATGATGCTGAATATTCAGTTTGGCTTCACAGGAATAAATTACATTTTAATAGATATTCATATAGAAATCAGTTATTTTAAATTATAATAATATTTTACATTTTTACTCATCTTTCCGTTAAACATTTCCATCATGTGACGTTTTTCGCAGCTCGTGTCACAGATATGGGAAGTGAGCCTCTCTTTACAAAGCAGTGCATGTTGAGCTGAAGTTACTTTTGCAGCACAAAATGAATGAATAAATAAACGTGCGGTTCAAACGCAGATCTTCTCAAGCGTTCGCTGGGAGGAAGCAAACAGAATCCATAACAAGCTAAACACAGTTTTCATGAGACAGGCGTAAACAAACCGCAAACATCACTACTGAGCTTGTACTGTTTTGGGAAATAATTACCATTCAGATCCCATTTCTCCTGCAGGTTTCTGACAAGATCCGGCTCCGTCATGCGGGCAAACGCTCATTTCCGAGGGCACGTAATGGATTGTGACAAGCTCTTCTGTGCTGAGAGGCTGCGTGAGCGTCCTGCGCTCCCTAAAGAGACAAACAACCCCTAGACACTCAAAGCAGCCCTATGAGCTGCTGTCTACCTAGTGAGCGGCTTGACTTTCTACATAGGCAGCATACTAAGCACGCTGGAGCTTCTCAAGTCACTGATTTGGAAGCAAATGTCAAATAAATCATTTTGCTTGAAATGTTTTTATTATTAGCGTTTCTCTTGCATCGTGTTGGATTGATTTTTTCATCTCGATGCAATGCATTCTGGGATGGAACACTAGCTTATTTACTGAATACTGTCAGTGTGTCTCACATAAACTTACCACAGCGTGTATCTTTGGATTTTAATCAATTTTTGTGTAAAATTTATTTTGACAACAACAACTTTTAATGAATTAATTATATAATAAACAATCAAAAACTAATTGCATAACACTTAAATCATTAATCATTGAATAGATATAAAATTACAATGTATCCAGTTGCTAGTTGCTTGGCAACAGTAAACAAAAACAGTTACATTCTTACCAAGCGGTAAAAAAGTAACCGCAGCAGTTTATGGTTGCCAAGCAACACAGCGATTTGATACATTGTATCCTATTGTGTGTTATGTATTCCATTCAGTGTTACAAAGTGTTCACATTAAAGACATTAAAAACTGAACTATATACTGTATATTTCTATCTGCAAACAAAAGTGTAAATGTAAAAGAGCCGTTACTGTATCTGTACTGTATGAGATAGTTACTGTAAAACTCATAACCTTGTGGCTTTGCTGTTGTTCAGTTACACACAGCGTGCGTGTGTGTGTTTACTGAGTATGATGAAATCCAGTCAGCAGGGTCCTGAAAGCAGCTTTGAAGGTGAAAGCAGAAGTTTGGAAAGGCGCTGTAACCTTTCCAGGCTGTGAAGGCAGTCAGGCATACGCTGAGGATCGCGACGGGACCTCATAAACAATTCACAAACAGCAATAACATCAGCGGAGGAACAGACTGCAGCACCTCAACCCCGCTCCGCTTAACCCCGCCGACCTCAGAGGAGCACGCCTGAGATTAACCACAGCGCCAGGGCTGGAGAGATGAGGAACGTGTGTGTGTGTGTGTGTATTTATCAGACAAACCGCTAGAGTCCAGGATCCACAGATAACTCCAACAAAACAACACATGATTCTGCTGTATAGTGCGAATGATCGGTCAAGGGCAAATTAGCATTTTAACTCACGAAAGGTGCTGTTTGTTTAGTTCATCTAGTAAAATACAGAAATCACAATCTACTTCTAAAACGATTCTTGATTTTTTTCTTATGAATTACTCACTTTACCATCTTTGAAAATCATGTTTGTACATTTTTATTTTTAAAAATGCATTGCTTATTATTTCGAATAATTATAATAATATAATAAATATTTAATAATTTCTTAATTATTATTATCATTTCTTAATAATTAATGTGTTTGCTGAATTGATTAAAAATTGATTATATAAATATTTTTAAATGATTACAAAATAATGAGTAAATAATAAATAGTAAAAAATAATTACACATTGTAAAAATAATCACAAATGCATAACACATTGAAAAATATTTACAAATTAATAAACCAATTTGATAAGTAATTACAAATAATAAATAATAAAACCTTGTATTTTTAAAAAGTAATATTTTTTCAATTATAATTAGACATTAAAATTAAATTTAAAATCGCTTCTAAAAATAAGTAAAAATATAAATAATAAAATATTTTATATAATTACAAATTAACAATATTTTTAAATATAATTACACATTTAAAAAAAAAACAGCAAATTAAAAAATAACTTAAAAATACAATTTTAAAAATAATCAAATATTTATAACAATATAAATACAATTTTACATAATTACAAATAATTTGTGAAAATAATGACCCTTAAAAAAAAATAATTGAAATTTAATAAATCAATAAATAATTCAGTTTACCATCTTTGAAAATCGCATTTGCACATTATTACTAAATTATCATAAAATTATTTTTTGAAACAATTTAAAATAAATCAAGAGATTTAAAAAAAAAAACAACAACTGCACATTTTAAATAAGCACAAATTAATAATAAATCAAGAAAGATGTTTTACAAATAATTACAAATTAATAATAGATAAAAATATATATACAATTAATAACCATTTTTGTAACAATCAAAAATAAATAATGTTTTAATAATTACATAATTTTAAAAATAATTACAAATTAAATAATAAAACAATAATTACAAATTACGTATTCCTGTATGTTAAGAATGTAGCTTCAAAATACAAGAAAATATCCATTTAAATTTAAAACAGGGAACTAAAGAAACACATAACACACAATAAACATAAAGTGCTTTCAGTATCTGAAATGTTTCCAGACAAGCACACTGAGAGATTTTCCCTTTTTTCTGCATTATTGCTGTTTGATTATTACTGATAATGACGATGACGATGATGATGATGTCATAGCCAGCGGCAGCTCTGATAGGCTGCATTCACACTAAAGCACAGATCCTGTTTTTATACATATCAGATAAATATCCGTTATGGAGTAGTGACTAGATTGACTTTATGATCTGCTGCTGAGAAATAGATTTTCTAATATTGTAGTATTGTGATTTCTCCAAAACACCTCACAAGGACTTTAAGACTGAGATCTGCTTCTCTGACCTTGCTCAAGGTGAATATGAATGTGTGTGTGTGTGTGTGTGTGTTCACTGAGCAGGTTAGTGCACTTCAAAGGGAACATGATGTCGTTATGGGACCTTACCATGAAAATGAGACTGCAGGGGAAGATTCACACACACACACACACACACACACACACCTGTCCTTGTCCTTGGTTTTGTCAAGCAAACCATATTTCACACATGAACAATGTCATTATCTTTCCATTTCATATCTTTCCATGTCTCTGCTGTCATATTGTGTTCTCATATGCATTAGATGTGGAAAGGAACATCTGACCAAAGAAAATAGAGAAATAACTCCTCAAATGGTACAGATGCAAACAAACAACAACAAAAAGATATCAAAAACACCCTTAAAAAGAGATCTTTTTACTTTAGTGCAGTAAAGTTTCATGACTGACTCAGTTTTAAAATGCTGTAGAAAGTTAAAAATTGAAATTTTCAAAAGCACACACACACACACCTGTCCTCGTTCTGTGAATAGCCAAGCAAACCCAATTTCACATCTTTCATGTGGGACTCCTGCGCTCGGTTCTGCTCCGTTCTGTTCGTCTGGCTGTTTGTGAACATGTTTGAATGGATTCATTCATTCTCAGTCATTCTGGGCAACACACACACACTGAATTTCTACAACCACTGACACAATGAGCTCTGTCTGTCTGTCTGTCTGTCTGTGGGGAATCCATTCAGCTCACATCCTCTGAACACAGATCAACAGATTCATAAACGCTGCCCGTCTTCTGCTAACATCCCGCTTGATTAGCAGACAAGGCCCAAATTAGACAACAGACGCAGAAATGAAAACAACATCTTTGCATCGTTCGGGTTGGAATATTTAGCAGAATTCAATTCTGGGAATCACGATCACGAAAGCAATTTTTGATGTACATTTTTTCTGTGTTTGCTGAATTTGAATATCTTATTTTTCTTGTACATTTTTATTAAAATTAATTATATAAATGAGAAATATTTTTTAAATTATTACAAATTAATAATGAATAAGGGTCAAAGACGTTAAGATGTCCACATGTCCAAAAGAAAGATACAAAAAATGTAAGTTTCTACTTTTAAGGTTTCAAGTAAGTTTTCAGAGAATAAAATGTCAAAATTTGGTTGGAATAATGTTGCATTGTGATTCGGTGTAACACAATATTTATTTAAAAATTCAAACAACATGCTTATTCTGACTTGTACGTATTAAAATATATATATATATATAAGTGAGCATAGTAAATTTTATTGTGTTTTAAATTAGTAATAAATTCTTACTGACAAATGGGCAAAACCTAGTGGCAAATTTTAAAAATGTACAATTACAATTAGTATTTGGGGTGAAAGCAATTCGTCTGTTATAAATTGATTTTTGTTGTAAATATGTCTGACAAGATTGTTACACTGAATGACATTTTAGTGGGTGTCTTCTGTAAATTAGGGAAAAAACGTATGATATTAATTTTTGCCTGAGAAAAACAAAAACAAAAAAGCAATTAAATTAAACAGAAAACTTTTTCATATTTTTTGAAAAAACAACAACTTAAAGCAGTATTAAAATTGTTTTTAGAATTAAACCCTCTTTCGTCTTTGACCCATAAGTAATAATTTAATTAAAAAATAATTACAATTTTTTTATAATTAATAAAAAGATAATTACAAAGTACTAAACCAATTTTGATAAGGAATTATATATCATGAATAAAAATAACAACAAATATTAAAAACATAATGTTTTTTTAAATATAATTACACATTCAAATTAAATAAAAAAAACATTGAAAAAATAATCAAATGTTTTATATAATTACACATTAGAATATTTTTTTAAATATAAGTACAAATAAAAATAAATGTTTTTTTAATAATTACAAAATATTTTTTAAAAAATTACAAATGAATAAAAAATAAATTTAAATATAATTTGTGACCCTGGACCACAAAATTAATTATGAATCATAAAACTGAGA
Organism: Labeo calbasu; assembly: GCA_019740295.1. Lineage (NCBI taxonomy): Eukaryota > Metazoa > Chordata > Actinopteri > Cypriniformes > Cyprinidae > Labeo > Labeo calbasu. Next base: position 9,332 of record JAHKKF010497538.1, on the reverse strand, counting down.
TTTATGAGTAAATAAGCTTTCCATTGATGTATGGTTTGTTAGAATAGAACAATATTTGGCCGAGATGCAACTATTGAAAATCTGGAATCTGATGGTGCAAAAAAATCGAAATATTGAGAAAATCACCTTTAAGGTTGTCCAAATGAAGTTCTTTGCAATACATATTACTAATCAAAAATTAAGTTTTGATATACTTACATTTGGAAATTTACTAAATATCTTCATGGAACATGATCTTTACTTAATACCTTAATGATTTTTGGCATAAAAGAAAAATAATAGGTTAAGAATTGTTAACTAAGAAAATGCAATAAAGAAAAAGTGCTTCCAGTATTTTTCAGTATCACAGTAAGGGATTTTTCTCAGCTGAACAGATTCATAAACGCTGCCGTCCTCAGCTGACGTCCCGCTCGATTAGCGTGCATGTGTGCACCGGACCGGGCCCAAATTAGATGACAAACGCAGAATGTTCCTCAGCAGATTTACGCAATTAGTGTGTGACTATGAGGACGGCGGAGGGAGGTGATGGAGCGTGCTGCTGCAGGACGGCTGATGTTCAGGCATTACAGTCAGATTAGCAGACACTCGCTCAGCTGTCAGCGGGTTTGTAAGAGCTCCTGCACTCTGTCCCACAGCTTTAAAGCGCCTCTTATGGGATTAATTAGCCACGTCGCTCGCTAATAAGTGCCATGCAGACGCTGCACGGATCCAGGTGTGACTAACAGGGATCAGAACCACAGACAGACACACAGACCGGGTCTGAGGACAGAAGAGATCACGCAAGCAGTAGAGATTTTGAGATGTAAACATGTATGGACTGTCTGAACGCTGTAGACTTGTTTACTGGTATGAGTGAGGTGATGCAATAAGGAAATTGGACTTATTTTACACTCTGTTTATCAATCTGATATAAACATTTAGATTAAATATGCCACCCTTAATAATAGATAATTATTCTTTATTCATGAACCCATTATAAAAATATATATTTATATATTACTTATATTTATTTATACACAAATTTAAATGAAAATAAAAAAAAAGGATATTAAACTGTTTTCCTGCAGGCTACAGTATTTACAGTAAAAATTCTTAAAATTCTTATAAATCAAATCATTCAAAAAAACTTTACAATTTAATAATAATTATAAGAGGACACACATCAGAAAATATTTTAAAAAAAAATGTTTTCAGCAACTGAAATAAAGCTGAAATATACTAATATAAAAATACTGGATGAAAAACTAAAACAGAAATAACAAAATAATACTGGTATGACAATAGAAATAGAACACAAATGTAATAAAAATGTTGCCTTGAAGTACTAAATTGCTAAAACAAAATTTTATATTGAATAAATAAATAAATAAATGTTAAAAGTGCATAACAAAACACTAAAACCTAAGATTAAAACAAAAATGAAAACAGAAAAATAAAGAACACAAATATAAATATCAGATGGAAAAACGTAAGCTTAAAAAACCTGAAATAAAATTAGAAATGTTGCCTTAAAGTACTAAAATTGCTAAAACAAAATTTTAAATACAATATTGAATTAACAGAAAATAAATAAATAAATAAATGACAAAAGCGCATAACAAAAACACTAAACCTAAGATTAAAACAAAAATGAAAACAGAAAAAAAAGCTAATTCAAAATAATATATATAATATATTATAAAATTTATAATATAAATATTAGATGGAAAATTTACTTAAAAAAACTTAAATAAAATAAGAAATGTTGCAATGAAGTACTAAAATGACTAAAACTAAAATGGAAATTTAAAATAAAAATTCTATAAATATAAAAATAAATAAATAAATAAATAAATAAATGACAAAAGCACATAATAAAAACACAAAAACCTAAGATTAAAACAAAAATGAAAACAGAAAAATAAAAGCTAATTCAAAATAACACTGGTATGACAATAAAAATAGAATACAAATATAAATATTAGATGGAAAAACTTAAACTTAAAAAAACTGAAATATAATTAGAAATGTTGCTTTGAAGTACTAAAATTGCTAAAACAAAATTTTAAATACAATATTGAATTAACAGAAAATAAATAAATTACAAAAATGCATAACAAAAACCTAAAATTAAAACAAAAATGAAAACAGAAAAATAAAAGCTAATTCAAAATAACATTGGTATGACAATAAAAATAGAACACAAATATAAATATCAGATGAAAAATTTAAACTTAAAAAACCTTAAATAAAATTAGAAATGTTGCCTTAAAGTACTAAAATTGCTAAAACAAAATTTTAAATACAATATTGAATTAACAGAAAATTAATTTAAAAAATGACAAAAGCGCATAAAAACACTGAAACCTAAGATTTAAAACTAAAAACAAAAACAAAAAAAAGCTCATTCAAAACAATATTGGTATGATATTAAAAATAGAACACAAATATCAACTTAAAAAACTGAAATAAAATTAGAAATGTTGCCTTGAAGTACTAAAATGACTAAAACTAAAATGGAAATTTAAAATAAAAATTCTATAAATATAAAAATAAATAAATAAATAAACAACCAAATAAATAAAGAAAAGACAAAAGCACATAACAAAAATACTAAAACCTAAAACTAAAATAAAAAACTCAAAATAGAAAATAAAAGCTAATTCAAATTAATATGGGTACAATGATAAAAATATAACAAATGTTGATTAAAAATGATCAAAATTCATCAGTGTTGACCTCCCACTTGAGCAGTGTTTCCCAAACTGCTTATATTTAACTTCATTAAATTATACAAATCTAAATTAAAATAATAATATTTCAATTAAAAAACACTGAATGACACTAATAATTATTAGCGATTTAAAAGGATTTACAGTCCATTTTCTAGTGTCTTGCACCATTATATCATAATGCATATAAAAATGATATGCAGATGAGATTATGCGTAGTAAATCTAACCATTGTAAGCTCCATATTTAGTTATTCCACTGAATTATGTGCAGTTTATGCACTTGATGATGAAATCTGTTTTATACTGTACATGAGATCTCTGACCAAATGAGACAAAGAAATTGTAAGTATTTAATTCACTGGATTACTAAAATTATTAGCTTATTGAATACATAAAGTCTTTCGTTCATTGAGCTGATAGTGACATGAAGTTATCAGTCAGAGCTTGTGGTTTTGCCTGAAGGACGGAGGATATTTCTGAGTCCACAGTCATCAGCGGTCAACAGGACTAAACACAAACCTCCCACAGCAAACACTCCACTGAAATCTCAAAGAGAGAGTTAAACGCGTGCTCACTGTCAAACATAATACAACACCCACTGGAAAATAAACATAACACCAGCAAACCGGTTCAAACCGCACCAGACAGATACGTAGATGTTACGGATAAACATGAATTCAAAAAAACAGGACGAGAATTAGAATTTGTTTTTGACAATAAACATACTCTGTAACACATGAAATCAGAGGGACACAGCAGCGCCGAGACTGTTTTTCCGCAGGAATCTGTCTGTGACAGATGGCCGTTTCTGCCGCCCAGTCGGAGCAGCGCGTCTGGAGATGGACAGTGATTGGCAGCTCTCGCGCAGGTTGGGTCGAACACGATCTATTTCTAGAAGACGCATCGAGGCGTCTGCCGTGTCACCGCGTTCTCCGTTTGTAGATTGGCATGTGGGAATGAGATGGTAATATCGGCGTGAACCTTGATCTGAGACGCTCCGTCTGACTGATTCACGCAGACGGTCATGTGACGGCCGAGGTCAAAGGTCAGTCGTTTAGAGTGCTGACATCAGTGATGGAGAAAGCACTGCGTTTCTTGCACACATCTACTATTGTTTAGTGTTGCTCAAGTCTTTCACGACTGAACGCTCTGAAAACTCCTCTTCCCACAAACCGCTTCTCAGTGACTGCATGACACTTAGTACAGCACATAAACACACAGACACATTTAGAATTATGCAAGAAGAGAAAACAACGTTTTGGATTTAGAAGCTGAATGGTTGCTGAAACCGTTCATGACGATGCTATGGGAGGAGACACATTAAAAAAATTATGAAAAATAGTTTTCAGTATCTGAAATAAAGCGGAAATAAAATAAAACATAAAAAGGCTGTTAGACGAAAAAAAAAAAAAACTAAATAGAACTTTGCCAAATAAACTAAATGAGTAGAAGCACTAAAACTGTAAAAAAAAAAAAAAAAAAACAGCCGAAATTTAAAATGAAATATTTAATAAAGAGAAAATTAATTCATGAATTAATTCATGACAAAAACACATAAAACACCATTAAAACCTAAGATTAAAACAAAAATGAAAACAGACAAATAAAAGCTAATTCCAAATAATAATATATGATAGTAAACATATAATACAACCATAAAAAAATCATACAAAATAATCATCATACAAATAAAATTAGAAATGTTGCCTTGAAGTACTAAAATTACTAAAAGTAAAACTGAAATTTAAAATAAAATATAATATAAATATTACATGAAAAAAATAAGAAAAAAAAAAATCTTGAACTAAAATAGAAATGTTGCCTTGTTAAAGTTAAAGTTAAATTTGCAGTACTAAAAATTTTAAAGCTTAACCGAAATATGAACATTTAAAATAAAATATTTAATAAGCAGAAAAAATAATTAAATTCATGACAAAAGTACATAACAACAACAAAAAAAAACCTCAAACCTAAGATTAAAACAAAAATGTAAACAGACAAATAAAAGCTAATTCAAAATAATATTGGTATGACAGTAAAAATAGAAAACAAATATAAATATTAGAAGAAAAACTAAAATAAAATTAGAAATGTTGCTTTGAAGTACTAAAAAGACTAAAACTGAAATTTAAAATAAAATAAAATAAAATATAAAATTAGATGAAAAACTTATTTAAAATAAAAGAATTGATAAAAAGAAAATTAATTCATTAATGACAAAAGTGCATAACAAAAACACTAAAACGTAAGATTCAAAGAAACATGAAAACAGACAAATAAAAGCTATTTAAAAATAATACTGGTATGATAGTAAGAACAGAATACAAATATAAATATCGGATGAAAAAGGAAATAAAATTTCATTTTAAGTACTAAAATTACTAAAACTAAAACTGAAATTTAAATATTTTATAAACATAAAAATAAATAAGTAAATGACATTAGCACACACACATAATAAAAATATTAAAACCTAAAATTAAAGAAAATAATAAATAAATAAATAACTTGGGTACTATGATAAAATATATATATATATATATATATATATATATATATATATAACACAAATGTTGATAAAAAAATACTCAAAATTCATCAGTGATGACCTTCCACTTGAGCAGGGTTTCCCAAACTGCAAAATAAAAAGCTAATAATTCATTAAATTATTAAAATCTAAATTAAATAAATAATATTTCAATTAAAAAAAATCAAAATTAAACCCTTAAAAAGATAAAATATATTTGATTTTCTTGTTGAGAGAACTGTTAACATGTAAATGCTTTATTTGAACTTATTAAAATCAGAAACAAGTAAATAAAGTAAATAAAAGCAAAACAATAATATATGGCGAATCACTTCTAAAGCCCAGGGTAAATATTCAGTAAATATTTTAGGTCAAAAAACATTTAGGAATCCCTGAACTGGTAAATCTGGTGTTGACATGTAAACTAAAGTTAACAGCTGGTCAATAAATGAAGCATGAATCACCATGTGGGCATTTTCAGTGCGTTTACAGAGTTCACATCTGCATCTTTAAGTATGAGTGCATGACATGCATCTGAATAAACAAAGTTTCTTTATCTCAATATCTCTAGCAACAGATGCCCGAGTCGAAACGGCTCTCATCGACACGCCAGCGACGAGAGGCTCGGATCCTTCATCAGAGCCTGAAGACACGGGCGTCAACGGGGCCGGCGAGAGCAGCAGATGGAGTTTAAAGATACGACCGTCTGAATCCATCTTCAGCGCCGGAGATAAACTCCGATCCGTTATCTGGAGAACGTCCAGCGCACTACAGCTGATGCGCAAAAAGACCATTAGCCTTACAGCGTTTAGCCGGCCGTGCTGTTTGTGCTGAAACCTAATGAAATGCTGTAAACGAGCGTTTGTTTAAATGACGGGGTGGGCAGCAGAAAACAGCACAAAGACTTCATTAGGCTGCGCACGCTGACAGGGCTCATTTATCACTAAAGCAGTTCATTACCAGATGCAAACATGACTTTTAATCAAAATAAATGATTTTAGAATAAATTAAAGAAAAACAATGGCTAATTATTCGCCATATGAACATGGCATGGACATAAATAATGTTTATGCAACAAAGAGAGCTAAAGGCTGTTTTGCCACAAAACTTCAGAAAAGATTGGTTTGGATTTACTTGGAAACAACTTTTGATCAAAAATTTATGGAAGCCCGTTTCCGCCACTTGATAAAAAAATTAAAAAGGTAAAAAAGGTGACTTTTTAATCTCACAATTCTGCCTTTTTTTCCTCACAATTACAAGTTTACGTCTTGCAATTCAGATTATTTTTCTCAAAATTGCGTCATGTAAACTCACAGATGCCAGTGAAAAATCCAGTTTATATCACCTAATTCTGAAAAAAAAAATCATTAACCTAAATTCATTAACCATAAATTCAAAACACTAAAACCTAAGATTCAAAGAAAAATCAAAACGGACAAATAAAAGCTGTTTTAAAATAATATTGGTATGATAGCAAACATAATACAAATACAAATATCAGATGAAAAAACTAAAATAAAATTAGAAAAACTAAAATAAAATTAGAAATGTTGCCTTGAAGTACTAAAATTACAAAAAGTAAAACTTAAATTTAAAATAAAATATTAATATTAGATGTAAAACTAAGAACATTGAACTAAAATAGAAATGTTGCCTTGGCAAGTAACTGAAATAAATAAGTTTAAGTTGCAGTACTAAAATGGTTAAACCTAACCAAAATTTAAAAATGTACAATAAAATATTTAATAAACAGAAAATTTATTAATTAATGACAAAAACACTAAAACCTAAGATTCAAACAAAAATGAAAACGGACAAATAAAAACTAATTCAAAATAATATTGGTATGATAGTAAAAACAGAATATAAATAGCAGATGAAAAACTTAAACATAAAAAAAAAAGAATTGTTGCCTTAAAGTACTAAAATTACTAAAACTAAAACAGAAATTTAAAATAAAATATTTAATAAATATAAAAAAAAGTAAATAAATTAGTAAATGATAAAAGCACATAACAAAAATACTAACATCTAAAATTGAAATAAATAAAAATACTAATTAATTAATTCTAAATAATATTGGTATGATAGTAAAATTAGAAAACAAATATAAGAACCAGATGAAAAACAAACTTTAAAAAAATTAAAAATGTTGCCTTGAAGTACTAACATTACTAAAACTAAAACTGAAATTTAAAATGAAATATTTAATAAATATAAAAATAAATAAGTAAATGACAAAAGCACATAACAAAAATACTAAAACCTAACATTAAAAAAAACCTCAAAAATAAAAGCTAATTCAAAATAACTTACTATGTCATATAAACTCGTAATTCTTCCTTTTTTTCTCAAAATTGTGAGATATAAACTGCGAGTTAAAAATTCAGAAAAAAAGACTGATATATTCACAGAATTGTGAGTTTATATCACCTAATTCTGAGAAAAATGAATCAAGTTCATTAACCTAACAAGGTTATTGCGACTTTTTATCTCACAATTCTGACTTTTTTTCTTGCAATTGCGAGTTTATATCTCACAATTCTGAGAAAAAAAATTCAGAATCACAAGTTTGTATCATGCAATTTGGAGAAAAAAGTCAGAATTGTACGATAAAAATTCGCAATAACGTTTTTAAAATTTTTTATTTAGTGTTTAGAAATTGCTGGCAAACATTGGTAAATGGTATCACATTGAATTAAAAGTAAAATTTAAAAACTGTAAGTATTGAAGTTGTATTTTCTTGCAAAACATACTCAGATAATCTTGGTTTTATTTACAACTTTGAAAAATAAAACACTTTAACTGAAACATTTACATATAATGCCTTATATACATATTTTTAATGCATTAATTATGCCTTGTAATGCCTTGTAATTGTTACACCTTTAGAAAGTACGATGCATTAAAAATGCATGACAAACAACTATTTTTCAGATGTATCATGCAAATATTAGAATGCATTTTAACTTTGGATACTGTTACTTATGACAAGATGTAATGCATTACTATGCATACATTTATAATGCATTATACATCAAGGCTTCAAGTAACTGCAAATTAATGAATGTACATTTGTGCATGGACTGATCAAGAAAAAATACTTATGATGCAACAAGCTTGTATGACAAAACAATATTTCCCATCATTCTCTGGCTCCATGATGTACTACTAAAATGATAAAATGCAGAGAAATCATCAATTAATCATCTGTTTGCTTCATTCTGTTGCATTAGCAGTAAAAGACCTCTGAGAAACACTTGAACACACATCACATTATAACTGCAGAGCTTATAAGAACAAACTTCCCTGAGGACTTGAAGGGAGCGAAATTTGCCGGGAGCAACAACCAGCACTGACTAGTAACACATCCATAGCTGAGTTCACACAGCCAGTGTTCGGGACCGACGACTGCATTTAATGACTGATACAACAGATTTCACGCAGCAGTTTATAGTAGTGGATTGAACGCTGTCTACAAAGTCAAGCTCCTTTTCAACTCATTTCTAGACTCGGTTTGGTTCGGCACTCTCGTTTGTAAACAAACGGCATATGAACATTATGGAAATAAAGTTACCTCTCGCAATTCTAAGCTTACATCTTGCAAATCTGAGTTTATATCTTGCAATTTATATCTAATAATTCTTAGTTTACTTCCCGCAATTCCGGGTTTATATCTAATAATTCTGTTTATATCGCAAATCTGAGTTTATATCTAACAATTTTAATTTTATTTCTCGCAATTCTAAGTTTATATCTCGCAACTGAGTTTATTTCCAATAATTCTGAGTTCATTTCATTTCCAATTCTGAGTTTATATCTAATAATTCAGAGTTTATTTCCTGCAATTCTGAGTTTACATTAGTAATTCTGAGTTTATATCGCAAATCTGAGCTTATATCTTGCAGTTCTGAATTTTGTATGTCATAATTCTGAGTTTACATCTAATAATTCTGAGTTTACTCCCCGCAATTCTAAGTTTACATCTCATAATTGAGTTTATATCTAATAATTCTGAGTTTAAATCTAATAAGTCTGAGTTTATATTGCAGATCTGAGTTTATATCTTGAAATTCTGATTTTACATTAGTA